>JAJTWR010000231.1:2495000-2507500 GCA_021613335.1 Whitmania pigra
ATGGTTGATCACACGAGGATGTAAATACTCGTCACGCAACGTCACGCAGAGGACGTCATCTCTTAAAATTCACTCAATCATAATCCACATCTGAGTAGCACTTACTTCATACTCACCAAGACACGCCACGAAATTTGTGTCTTTCCACCCACCACTGTTTCATTCGATCCTTTTTACCATCTTTCGTTCATTCATCTTGGATCTCGTCCGTCCATCCATCCATCCATCCATCCATCCATCCATCCATCCATCCATCCATCCATCCATCCATCCATCCATCAATCCATCCATCCATCCATCCATCCATCCATCCATCCATCCATCCATCCATCCATCCATCCATCCATCCATCCATCCATCCATCCATCCATCCATCCATCCATCACCATCCATCATCCATCCATCCATCCATCCATCCATCCATCCATCCATCCATCCATCCATCCATCCATCCATCCATCCATCCATCCATCCATCCATCCATCCATCCATCCATCCATCCATCCATCCATCCATCCATCCATCCATCCATCAATCCATCCATCCATCCATCCATCCATCCATCCATCCATCCATCCATCCATCCATCCATCATCCATCATCCATCCATCCATCCATCCATCCATCCATCCATCCATTCATCCATCCATCCCATCCACCCATCATCCATCCATCCATCCATCCATCCATCCATCCATCCATCCATCCATCCATACGTCCATCCCATTCCGTCCATCCGTCCATTCATCCATTCATCCACCCATCCAGAATTTTCATGTTTGCCTTACAAAATTTGTTGCCGACTGAAAATTGAGTTATTGGACTCCTAATGATTTAAAATTCTAATATTTACGAAATGGTGTGTGAATAATAATAATAAATATAGTGAAAATGTTTATTACAAATGAACAAATAAATAAACGGGGATGACGTGAGCAATCTTTTGTTCAATAAATCATTGGAGGACAAATATATCCGTCCTTATAAACTTGCAATGCCTTATCCTATGTTATAAAATAATAATAATAATAATAATAATAATAATAATAATAATAATAATAATAATAATAATAATAATAATAATAATAATAATAATAATAATAATAATAATAATAATAATCATAATAATAATAATAATAATAATAATAATAATAATAATAATAATAATAAATAATAATAATATAATAATATAATAATAAATAATAATAATTAATATTAATATTAATATAATATAATAATAATAATGATAAGAAATAATAATAACATAATAATAATAATAAATAATAGTAATAATAATGAATAATAAACATTATTATATAAATAATTTAGTGTGTAATAATGTAATGTGACCATTGTGATAATTTAGTGTGTAATAATATAATATGATCAATTACGATCAATTTTGAATATGAAAAATAAACCTAGTTTTAAAAATAATAATAATGATCACCTATTGTGCTTGTATAATATTTTATAATTATAATTGCAATAATAAATAATTGAACATTTAATATTTACGCACTTTCATAGTAACATATTAATACTAATATTTAATAATTATAATTTCAGCATAATGATAAAATTAAATTATATAAGTTGATTTCATCGCCAATTAGTCACATTTGTTTTTAAATAGTAATACCAATTATCAGTTTATTTATTTAAATGAAAACATTCAATAATAAGAGCCTTATCATAAATATTTAAAAAATGGATAATAATAATTTTTCATCAGAGTTCACTCAAAACAAAGCTCGTTAAAACCATGTTAAGCTCTTTGCACGAACAGTTGACCATTTGAATGAAAAAGTTTTCCTTTTTCCTTCTGATGCACTGGGAAATGGTCAACCTTTTCAAATTTATGATTAACAATAACAATTTCGAACACCCCTGCTTGGTCCACGTTTTCAGGTTGTGAACTTTTTGTGAAGGCATTGAAGTTCTGCATGGATTTTATTTGTGAAGTTGTTCATGCCGAACGTGAAGAGAAAACCATTAAGGTATGTTTTCACGTCCTATCACATTGTTCGACATTATTTCCTAGCATCTCTTTCAAAAAGAAGGCCTGTTGCATCAGTTGAGAATCATTGAACCAAAGCTCTCATCGATCAATTTGTTCTGCCACAACAATTCTTCCAGAAACCCAGTTGAAACACGAGATTCTTGATCATGTGATTTTTAAAGTCTTTCTCAAACTGTGACGTCACGCATTATGCGACGTCATCGTTGAAGAAAACATTTAAGAAACAAAGCTTTAAGGAACCGAAACAGGGAATATGTTGAAGCACAAACTTGGATCATTAACTTCATAACTTAGAAGTCATCACATTGGCGCCATCTGGATTTTGCACCACTCGGCTTTGTAAGCGTTTCCATGGAAATACGCGGAATTAATTGCATGCCAATTAGGTGGGTTATAAATAAAACAAAAATTATATTACAAAGTACAGTCGATGACATTGTTTTAACGAGTGGATCATCGATAAGCTACGCGCAATTAAAGTAATTGAAATTAATTAAACATGTTCTAATTAATGTGATGATGGTTGATCACACGAGGATGTAAACCATCGTCACGCAACGTCACGCAGAGGACGTCATCTCTTAAAATTCACTCAATCATAATCCACATCTGAGTAGCACTTACTTCATACTCACCAAGACACGCCACGAAATTTGTGTCTTTCCACCCACCACTGTTTCATTCGATCCTTTTTACCATCTTCGTTCATTCATCTTGGATCGCGTCCGTCCGTCCATCCATCCATCCATCCATCCATCCATCATCATCCATCCATCCATCCATCCATCCATCCATCCATCCATCCATCCATCCATCCATCCATCCATCCATCCATCCATCCATCCAGCCATCCATCCATCCATCCATCCATCCATCCATCCATCCAGCCATCCATCCATCCATCCATCCATCCATCCATCCAGCATCCATCCATCCATCCATCCATCCATCCATCCATCCATCCATCCACCATCCATCCATCCATCCATCCATCCATCCATCCTCCATCCATCCAGCCATCCATCCATCCATCCATCCATCCATCCATCCATCCATCCATCCATCCATCCATCCATCCATCCATCCATCCATCCATCCATCCATCCATCCATCCATCCATCCATCCATCCATCCATCCATCCATCCATCCATCCATCCATCCATCCATCCATCCATCCATCCATCCATCCCCATCCATCCATCCTCCATCCATCCATCCATCCATCCATCCATCCATCCATCCATCCATCCATCCTCCATCCCTCATCCATCCATCCACCATCCATCCATCCATCCATCCATCCATCCATCCATCCATCCATCCATCCATCCATCCATTTATTTACCCATTCACAACCCTCTCTTCAGTTCACTTCCAGTGTCGTGGTGGGTGAATGCAGAGGGCATTAAGAGTCCATATAAGATTGTAGGCGATGAATTGCCTACGTGATCTGCATGACGCTCTTTCATTTTCACTCGTGCAACGAAATAACGCCATGACAGCCATGACGACGACGTTGAAGTCGGTGGTGATGAAAATGATATCTGATATGGTGATGATAACGATTGTGCATAGTAATTATTGACATCGACTTAATGGTGACCCGCAAAAAGTTGTTCGGGATTGATTAAAGTAAAACACTTATGCTTCAGGAAAGCCTCGTTTGTCGGGAAGACTGCACTTCTGCAGTTTTGGTGAAGGGTGCATTGTGCATCATTATATTATATTATGCATCATTATATTATATTATGCATTATTATATTATATTATATTATGCATCATTATATTATATTATGCATTATTATATTATATTATATTATGCATCATTATATTATATTATGCATCATTATATTATATTATGCATCATTATATTATATTATGCATCATTATATTATATTATGCATTATTAAAGCAGTTAACAGATGTTTGTGTGACAATGATTTCGTAAATGGTGCAGCATAATCATTCAACAAAAATATAATTAAGTTTAATGCATTGGTGATCGAAGTGATGATGTAAGGATGCATTGATGATGGAATTGGTAATTCAGTGATGATGCAATAGCATTAACATATGAATTCCATTTCCAAGAAGTGTCATTAAATATGGCACTAAGTTGATTTTGCAGGAGTTGAATGAATACAGGATGGATGCAGGGAGGAATAAAGTTATGATATGAAATTCTGATGCAGTCCAAGGATTAGTTCTTGATGTGACGAGGTTGAGGCTGGAAGGATTTGCAAAAGAGAATTAAGATTAGCACTGAAACCATGAACAGAATTTTAAACAAGCCATGACTTCCCTTCCGACTTGCAATTACCATCAGCACCATGAACATCTCCTTCTCGAACATTCTACGCCGATTGAAAGAGCAGCAAATGTTCAAGTGGTATCGCAAACAATTAACTGCTTCTCCATTGGAAATCGTTGAGACACGCAATATTTTTAATAAATTGACAAATGTGAAATTAATATTTTGGGAAAATTAACTTTTAAACAGACAAGAATAAGCATCAGAAATTTTAAAGAAATCAGTTGCAAGGAATGGATGATGGTTGTCATGACAACCTGTAAGAGAAAGGTTGGTGAGTAATTGATTAAACTGTGAGGTTCAAGTTGGTGTGAGTTCATATTGAAGTCGTGTTTCTGAATGTTGATTGTGTAGTTTACTCACTCACTCACGCACTCACTCACTCACTCACGCACTCACTCACTCACACTCACTCACTCACCTCACTCACTCACTCACTCACTCCACTCACTCACTCACTCACTCACTCACTCACTCACTCACTCACTACTCACTCACTCACTCCACTCACTCACTCACTCACTCACTCACTCCACTCACTCACTCACTCACTCACTCACTCACTCACTCACTCACTCACTCACTCACTCACTCACTCACTCACTCACTCACTCACTACTCACTCACTCCACTCACTCACTCATCACTCACTCACTCCACTCACTCACTCACTCACTCACCACTCACTCACTCACTCACTCACTCACTCACTCACTCACTCACTCACTCACTCACTCACTCACTCACTCACTCACTCACTCATTCACGCGAAATGAATTTAAAGAATTTCAATTTTATGACTTTTTGCTGCTCTTTCTCACATATGAATTTGTCAAAACGTGATACTTAGCTGCCGATAGCGATCCTCATGTCTGCGTGTGGATTCAGGTGATTTCTAAATTTTGTCTTTAATGGCAAAACAGAACTGAATCCAAACTCGTATAAGTATGTCGTTGTATGCAAGTGGGATGAAGACATCTATTGCTTTTTCAAAATGACTTGGAAACATATTCATTGCTGAACACCAATACCACTCCAAAGTCTTGTTTTCAAATTGCATTTCAAGAACACAGATTTGTCCACAGTTCTGTGAGATCTTCCTTCAGCACTTATCATCGGACATATTATCCAAATTGTAAGAATATGGATTCGTGATCTATAGTTCTGAATCTTCAATTCTCCAGCTGCAAAACTTAACTTTGTAACTTTAGAAAGAGTCGTCGTCTTTTTCCCTGCTGGTTAAGTTTCGCACCCCTGGTTGGGGACCCTGTTCTATCCTCTTCTAGCTAGAATTAAATTGAAATCGCTTTCTATCGATTGTGATGGACTGAATGTGTTCATCCATTACCATCCTCAATAACATCAGTCATTTTTTTATTTAAGAAAAATATAAATAGCACTTATTACCGTTATAAATTTATATCTGGAATTTTCGATTGCTAACTAAATTGATTTTTCGCGTTTTCTGTTTAGAAAATGTAGATGCTTCTGTTGTTTGTCATCCTAAGTCTTTTCGGATGAACCTTTTGATCAATTTCATGTTTATATTGTATGTTTTGTTCTATGTGATTGTGACAATAAAATAAATTAAGTCAATACAATCAAATAACTTTTTAAATGTCTTAGTAAATAACTCGCTTCGAAATCCTGCTGAGGGATGCCAGTTTCGTTCTAATGAATCAATGTCCGCTCATTGGTCACGTTACAGCATTGACACATTGAAATGACACATTAATATGACTCATTATGATGCATTCAAGTTTATTTAATTTCTTATCTGACTTAATTTAATCCAATAAAAGTCTATTTTATAGCTCATGCGAACCTTAAAGATACTTTTAATCTCTGTACACTTTCGAACATTAACCTTGTGACATTAGGGTCAACTTTTTACTTATTACTTAACTATAATTATAATGTCGTCACATCGATTATAATTAATTAATAAATACTTATTCCGATCATAATCAATAATTTGTTAAGCAAGAGTTTAAGCAAGTTGAATCGCCACAAGTCAGCACATTCGAGGGCAGTAAAGCCCTTAAAGAAGGTCCTTTATCAATTCATACGTTGTCATGGAAACGGCACGCTGATAAGTCCGCATAAGTAAGCGAGTTATCGACAGGCGGCGGTCACGCACGTCTCTCTTTATGACGTCACATATTTTGTGATGACGTCATAAAGATGACGTCACATATTTTTGTGATGACGTCTTCGTGCTGGAATGGAGAGCGGGATTACGTAATTATTCAGCATACGTAATAACATAGCAAATATACTCATATATTTATGCAACAAACATAATTATAATATACACTATACTCTTTTAATTATTAAAAAATAATAATATAAGGTGTTACCATATATATTAAACAATATTATATTAATATAAATAACATAATAATATAACATGTAACCATGTAAATTCAACAATAATAATTATCAACATTAGAAAAACATAATAACATAATGATATTTCTATATAATAATAATTTCCATATAATAATTATGAATAAACATTGGGCGTCGGTGGCCGGGTGGTTCAGACTTTCGCTTTGGAGCGGTTCCGTTGGGAGTTCAATTCCTACCTGTTCGCAAGAGTTTCTATAACATTTATCTTTCAAATCATAATAACATAAAAATAAATTCACATAATTATACAGCAAAAATAGTCCATTATTATTATTATTATTATTATTATTATTATTATTATTATTATTATTATTATTATTATTATTATTATTATTATTATTATTATTATTATTATTATTATTATTATATTATTATTATTATTATTATATTATTATTATTATTATTATTATTATTATTATTATTATTATTATTATTGTTATTATTATTATTATTATTATTATTATTATTATTATTATTAGTATTATTATTATTATTATTATTATTATTAGTATTATTATTATTATATTATTATTATTATTACTATTGTTATTATTATTATTATTATTATTATTATTATTATTATTATTATTATTATTATTATTATTATTATTATTATTTTATTAATCAAAACAAAATATAATATCATCATACATCCGCACTCTCCTCTTCATCACTTCTTCCACATTAACTCTTTCGTTCAACTTCGTGCATCGGTTTGAAGTTGATTAGGACGATGACCACGCATAACATGAAGAAGACGATGATGATAATGATAAAATAAGTGGTGGCGTCGATGATGATGATGATGATGAAATGAGTGATGATGATAATGATGGCAATGTCGATGACGATGACGACGACGATGATGATGATGATGATGAGTGGTGATATTGGTGGTGATGATACCGTTGAGATGAGTGGGTTGTCGATGATGATGACATCATGATGACGCCGAAGAATGACGAAGGATGACTTCTAGGTTTGACTTCCGTCGTACGCAGACGCACACGAGGAAGAAAAAAACGTGAAAAATAAAAACGCACCTGAACGATGACGTCGTCAGCGTCACGTGATTAGAACGTAAAAATGACATTTATGCAGCGCGAATTTATTAACGTCAACCATATCGCGTGGTCCGAATGGCAACATGGGCTACTGCGCTGATAAGTTGTCCGATAAACACGAATGGTGGCTGGCAAAATAAGGAATTAAGGCGAGATGCTTAAGAAAAGGAGTTTTGGAAAGGTGATGCAAATCGATTTGCGCTAGAATAATGAACTCGCAGTGCATTTGCAATCGATTTCTTAATCCATTTGTTGGCAGTGCATTATACCGTCCTAGCAAATCGTGTTTAGTTGCATTGAAATGCTGCATTTTATGCAATGATATTATTATAGGCAGACTGAACAGACTTAAAACACGAACATAGAAATTTGGCAACAAATCAATTGTTAATCAATGGTTAATCAGGATTCAGGAGTGCTTCTTCATCAAATGGTTCAAAGACTTCACTATGTGAGTCATCTGTTGACCTTTTTTGTTCCATCAAAATTGGAACAACTTGGTTGCTTGGAAGCGCATACCCCTCCGTGATGCAACTACAGAATGTTGGGGAACATAAATCACTGGTTGGCAACGGCAACACTCGTCAGTAACAATGGTAATGTCAATTAATGATATTAATATTAATGAAGTTACAAATAACAATAACTGAGTTAAATAATATGTAGTATCACAACATTATTAACAACAGCTAAGGATAGAAGTGACAATGTGATGATGTCGGCGGATCATATGTTGAACGACGACGATGATGATGGCAAAAAAAAATCAAAATGTAGCAGATATTCTTTTCAAGACAAGTCGGAGATAAAGACGCCTCAACTTGGGGGATCATGGGGAGCCCAATTGGAAAAGGGGCGTGGCTTGAGGAAAGAGGGGAGGAGTTAATTGGAAGGAGCAGGCATTATAACTTGCTCAAGCTAACAATTTTCTGTCTTTTTAATCTGAGTTGTTGTTCTGATGTCACGGGCACCTTTGTTTAATTTCCTTCTGCGCATGCGTGTTTCGTCGCTTTGTCACGTGTCTGGATGATTATTATCCAAGTTTATATTCACTTCTGTCTCTATAAACCAACCGCTCCAACAACACAAAATTCTCTGAAAGCACCTTTGAGCGGCTCCCAGAATTGTCAATAATAAATATTATAGCTTATAATTGTTATAGAGTATTGTCGCGCAATGTAAAATTATTTTATTATTATTACTTTATTTTTTTTATTAGTATTATAATAATGCTTACCATTTTAAGAAATTAATAATTATTAATCTTATTAAAAGAGGATGTTGAGATGGAATTATTAAGATAATAATAAGTAATTATGATAAAGCAAATAATTTCAAGAAGAGTTTACCCTTGAGAAGCATCTATTTGAATTCATGCACATGTCTTTTGTCATATGACGTCACGAAAACACGATAGTGCTATAGCGCCATCTCACTAAAAATGCTAACGACCAAAAGGCGGGAAAGCAGATAATAAGCAGACGACATGTTGCAACGTCTCCTTGAAATATACATAATTTTTAATCACTAAAATTACTACGAATTAACTTTGTATTTAAATAAAACTTGAAAAGACTTGTTTTTACATTGTAGCATCACTTGCTATAATATGCAGTTAAGAATAATATGCAGGCCAGGATAATGACCTGATCACAACCTCATTATGAATAATATTTTATGGAGCTTGAGTAACAACTACCTCAGCATATCACGTGCCTCGGAAATAAACAAAGTGGAAATCCTTTTTGTTCTCCAAAACCTGGAAATCAAGACTTACGCGTTAATTCCCTTCGGAATCGTCACGGTCGACTGAACCGGCAAGCAACCATCTGCCTTATCGGGACACGGTTGAATGAAGGCAAGATGTCGCCATGAATGCAAAGTGTCGAATTATTCGTTACAGCAACAAGAGGAAACATTTAGATTTAATGTCTTCATCAATCCATCCATCCATTCATCCATCCATCCATCCATCCCCATCCATCCATCCATCCATCCATCCATCCATCCATCCATCATCCATCCATCCATCCATCCATCCATCCATCCATCCATCCATCCATCCATCCATCCATCCATCCATCCATCCATCCATCCATCCATCCATCCATCCATCCATCCATCCATCCGTGCACCCACCTAAGTCATTATTTGTTTCGTGATTAAGCTTAATTATTATGACGTATTTTAATTTTGTTGTTTAAGTACAAATAGGATGACGAAGGTACATCATGCCTAAATATCAAATACATCGTGCTTCCTCATAAAATATTTTCCTGGCGTCAATTATTTATGATAATAGGCTATTATAATTACAACTTTAATAATATTATTAAAATGATATATTATTAAATAAATTTTTAAAATTCAATTAATAATAAAATTATTAAATATATTTATTATTATAAATTATAATATTATAAATTGAGATATTATTAAAGATTATGATTACTGTCTTTAATAATATTATTATTTTAAATAATAACATGTGATGTTATGAAACTGTATACAAGAACTAATTATTTAAACACGAGTGAGCATCATTTGCTGTCTTTGGTTGCATGAATGTATAGTTAACTGCTTGTAATTATGACCATATGATGATAATAATGTTGATGATGATAATGAAGTTGATAATGATGATGATGATGATAATGATGAATATGATGACGACGATGATGAGGAACTATCGATAAAACAAGTGGTTGAATAAAATATCAGAACATTGTAACAATTAGCAAGCAATATTAAATATTAACTTGAACGATGAAATAGTTCCATAAGAAGCATCCTGGAACTGTTCGCATCCCTCCGCGAGAAGAAAAGTGCAGCATGATTTGGAAGGAATTTTCATCGCGTGTCTTGTATTACTGCGCTCGTGCAATTTCCCATCGATGGCGTCGTTCCCATGGTAACGTTGAACACAGTTTGTGAGGAATATTTTGCATGTCCCGGCCAAATTGTCGAGTGGCCAGGCAAGTTTCACATGACAGATGTTACGAGGTCTCTCACTCATCATCATCATCATCATCATCATCATCATCATCATCATCATCATCATCATCATCACATCATCATCATCATCATCATCATCATCATCATCATCATCATCATCATCAGCATCATCATCATCAGCATCATCATCATCATCATCATCATCATCATCATCATCATCATCATCATCATCATCATCATCATCATCCATCATCATCATCATCATCATCATCATCACCACCATCATCATCATCATCACATCATCATCATCATCATCATCATCATCATCATCATCATCATCATCATCATCATCATCATCATCATCATCATCAATCATCATCATCATCACCACAACACCACCATCATCATCATCATCATCATCATCATCATCATCATCTTTCATTTGTTTTTTTTATTTCTTTACCATCCATCCTTCCGGCTGGATGTACAAAGTCCGACACTGGTGGACATTGGGACCGCAATGGTTCACCAATTACAACGAAATTCTGTTTATATTTATAAACTATGTTTATCTTTATTAGTATTGATTTAATTATTATTTATTAAAATTATTTAATTATTATCTATCAAATACATTTATTTTCATTAATTATTTATACTTTTATTGACTATGTTTATTTTTATGAAACGCTTTCTAAATGCATGGCGGTCCCATACAATGGTATGTAAACCTTTACGAGTTTTATGAATTATTAACACGGAAGTAAAATCAACAATAAAATAATACAAAAAAATAATAATAAATGTAAAATGCGTTGTAATATTAATTATTTCATCATATTATTTTATTATATAATACACTTTGGTCCACATAATAAATGGAATTGTTGAAACATATTTGAAAACATTTCTAGAGGTTTTAATCGTTCTAAATTCAATCCATCCATTATAACATCCATCCAAACTTTCATTTGAATAAAGTTAGACTTTAAAACTAAATAAATTTTGCATTGCATTCACATTAAATGGAATTGCAATGACTCATAATGAAGTTAAACTTTATTGAAATTAGGATAATATTATATTATATTATATTATATGATATTATATTATATATTATATTATATTATATTATATTATATGATATTATATTATATTATATTATATTATATTATATATATTATATTATATTATATTATATTATATTATATTATATTATATTCTATTATATTATATTATATTATATTATATTATATTATATTATATTATATTATATTATATTATATTATATTATATTATATTATATTATATTATATTATATTATATTATATTATATTATATATTATATTATATTATATTATATTATAATAACCCCAAAGAATAAAAACTTGTAAGAAGAGGAAGGAGGAGGAGGAGTTATTTTGATTTTAAGCTCTCAAATCATTCACTTCCACATGCAGGGGTTCAGAAAGTGATCGCCGTTCACAACCATTTATCAGGACTTCAGGCCGAGGAACTACAATGATTGGCTGGATGGATGGTCACGTGTCAAGGACTGATGCTTAATGAATTATTAATAGCTTCTGCTATTGGTCGTTGAGTTTGTAAACAATGGTTATTTTTATTAGAGGTTACTATATTAGGATTTGTAAAACTGTAGATTTTTGTAATGCTACATTGAATAAATGTGAATATTTTAATTGATTTAAATATATGTTTACTAAAAGATAAAAA
>JAJTWR010000231.1:2512500-2695000 GCA_021613335.1 Whitmania pigra
TCCTCCATCGTACCATCTTTCCATCTACTCGACTTGAAGTTTGTACGGTGCGTACGGTCATTCTTCATGTGTTGCCAAGCAACTGTTGCCATGACGGAAGCGTCTCCTGAAAAGTCGGATGTCGAATTATCAAGATTTTATTACGGCCTTATTACTTTGTTTTCCTTGCTTATTCTCTACTCTCATAATTATTCTCAGAATATTTTGTTCCAATATAAAATGTTTTATATTCAGCCATTTCATTTCATTAACGACAGTTTAGCATTGTTTCCTCGTTCAACTTTTAAATTCTTCCGAAAAGCAGAAATATTTTGTTCGAATAAAGTGCGAAGTTGAAGTCATTGTTTATGTTTTAACATCTTAAAACAAGTGTATCCTAAAATAAATCTAAACATTTTAAATTAAATTTAATTTTAATTGGCAGTAAAATCTATCAACTGCCATGCTGTAATGTGGCAAATCGATTAATGTGTTCACATTATTTACTTATTTATCTCTTATATTGCCTCATATTTACCTCTTATCATCATCATCATCATCATAACCATATCCATTTTCTTGTGAAACCTCCGATCTTCTTTTTACAAAATTGCTTTATTGTTCATCAATGTACATTCATAATTTATGCAATAATTAGAATAATTATGTTATATAAATTATTCTAATTTATATTAATATTACCAATTATATTATATAAATAAAAATTTTTATTACAATTACAATATTATATGAATTATAAGTTATATTACAATTACCAATTATATTTTATAAATTATAATTTATATTACAACTATCAATTACATTATATAAATTATAATTTTTATTACAATTACAATATTATATGAATTATAAGTTATATTGCAATTAACAATTACATTATGTAAATTATAATTTATATTACAACTACCATTGACCACCGGTACCATCGCTACCTCCTAGGAGTTGGTAGCAGATGTTTTCAAGTCGGCACAGGCACATCTTAATAACTTAATGCACCGGCTTCCTTGAATTCTGCGGAGTCTTAGGCATGGCCGTGTTAATAATGACGAATGAATGAACTTTCGACCAGACGTAATTCGTGCTTCACATCTCAATGACTCCCCTCCTGTTTATCGTTTATAGTAGTTGTTCTTGTTTTTTTCGTGTTATAAAATTATTAATTTTTAATATTCGTCACATGTTCATATTTATTTCTGTTTTTACTATTTATTAGTATTTGTTAGTATTCTTACATTTTTATTGTTGCTGCTGTTGTTTGTAATTATGTTGATAATTTGCTGTAATCTCTACATCTTACGATTTAGATTAATATATATAACATGTTTAAGGCATATCATGTATGATATATTATCATCACCATCATCATCGTCATCATCATCGACCTGAGCGTAATCATCAACAACATCATTGTCATCCCAGGAGCCATCATTCCAGCTCTCAGTAGATTGGTCGTTACTTGGCAACGCGGTTGGCTTAGAAACGCTGATGACGTGAGGAGAGGAAAATAAAAATTACTTACCTAAGCATCATCCGTGCTGAATTCATTGTCCCCAATTTCCAGGCACCAGAGGGCTTCCATATCGTTGCCTCATGTGTGACTTGCTTAGGTAGGAAGCTCATGGACTAACGCATTGTCGTCGTCGTCGTTATTATTGTTGTTGTTGTTGTTGTTATTGTAGTTGTTCAGTTGTTCTTGTGTTGTTCAGTTGTTCTTGTGTTGCTGCTAGTGTGGTCCGAAACACATTAAAGCAGGGTCGTAATTATCGCAATCGGCATTCTAAATTATTAAATAAATTAGTAAATAAATTAATTAATAAATTAGTAAATAAATGATTGTTCGAAGCACGAAGAGTCACGAAGTGTGCTTGTATTTCCTGACAGAATATTATTCTGAGCCTCCATATGCATTGACACGCTTTCGAGATTATTCGGGTCGCGCGAGATGAATGATAATGATTGCAATATATTCGTGCTGATGGATAACTTTCGAGTTGAGGAGGTGAATTCGTGCCTCTGGGTGGTCTGAGTAGATCAGAATTTGAGGACATCTCTTATCGCACAACATCTAAGTCCTTTCATGTCCAACAAAGTTCAGTTATTTCTCGCATGAAACATCGCTATTACTATCACTGTCATAGAACCATCATCATCATCATCATCATCATCATCATGCCCGTCATCATTATAGTGGTTATCATCACCACCGTCACACCACCAAACAGCGCGGTAACCGTTACCATCATCATCACCATTATAATAAACTTAATTTTACAGAAATAAAATATCAACTTTGTTTCACTAAGGGATGGTTTGTGATTTCCGAATGAATTCATTCATGATTTCATTCATTTATAACACATGATGTTAACATAACGCATTATAAATGAATAACATTATGTATTATAAATGAATAAATAACATAACGTATTATAAATGAATAACATTATGTATTATAAATGATAACGTATTATAAATGATAACGTATTATAAATAAATAACATTATGTATTATAAATGATAACGTATTATAAATGAATAACATTATGTATTATAAATGATAACGTATTATAAATAAATAACATTATGTATTATAAATGATAACGTATTATAAATAAATAACATCACGTGTTATGAAAGCAGCTCTCGTGTTCCTGCATGAGGCACAGAAATTAACTTTATTCTTAAATCGAGGAGTTTCATTTTGACGTCACAGGTTGTTGATCATCTCCTCCGTCGTAGTCATCATCGTCATCACCTCCTCATCAACAACCACATATCATCACCATCGAGCAATGCAGCGGTCGTAATCATTAACATGATGATGATGATGATGATCATGACGATGACGATGATGATGATGATGATGATGATGATGATGATTGATGATGATGATGATGATGATGATGATGATGATGATGATGATGATGATGATGATGATGATGATGATGATGATGATGATGATGATGATGATGATGATGATGATGGTGGTGGTGGTGGTGTTGATGTGATGAAGCGGATGTCATAGCGTGAGTGAGAAGATCGCGTGATGTTTTGATGGTCCAGCAATACGAAGCAATACGAAGCAATACGAAGCAATACGAAGCAATACGAAGCAATACGAAGCAATACGAAGCAATACGAAGCAATACGAAGCAATACGAAGCAATACGAAGCAATACGAAGCACTGGTAAACAACTTACTTCCAATCCCCAGCAACCACGGTTCCTCAGGACTGTCGCGATGGAAGGACGGTAAAATCGAATGCCTCGTCTGTGAACGAACGAGATGGACAATAGTTTGAAAATTCTGGAGAGTGTATCAATATTTCTATTCGATGTTTATACTACAATGACATTTCGATTACAAATATGTTATGACGTTACCTTACCATATGTCGCCTTAATAACATTGTTGCAGGATAATATTCTCATATTTGCCATCACCACTCACATAATTATCGACGTTATCATAGTCGTCATCACCACTACCACTATCGCCATCATCATCACCATCATCATCATCATCATCACAACCGTCCCCACCACCACCATCATCATCATCATCATCATCAGATGAGTGAAAGTGGTTTTACAAGCTCTCCTCCTGCTGCTTCTTCATTGTGATTCATGGATGGATCCAATGGTCACGTAGCCACCAGTCACGTGATCTTCACCTGCAGTTTGACTGCAACGGCGACAACGACTGACTGCAGACATTTCGAGCGGACATTAACAATGTTATACGCCGTTGCCATGGCGAGGGAACGTCCAGAACGATATTTCAATTTTCTTGCCTCTTATTCTTCTAATTCTATGCATCGCATGATGATGATGATGATGATGCCGGAGGATGAGCAAAAATGAATGAATGAATTAAAGCATTCTAACAATGCACCGGTCGACGATGAATGCTAATTACTGCAAGAAAATGTTCCACCGGATGACAATTGGATGATGGTAATGATGATGATGATGATGATGATGATTATGATGACGACGTCATTTTAATAATTATTATCGCTAATTTCTCAGGAATAGTAGATAAATTTGAATTTATAGATAAAGAAAATAATTAGTAAAATGATAACATACTTACTTCTAAGCATACTTAATTTATCAAGAATTTTACACCGGAAAAAAGTTGAAATCCATAACTTGTGATGAAGTTTACAAATTAAATTATTTGGATATTTCAAATGACAATCACAACTTCATAACTCGAGTCATTGACAACATGACAATAGCGATGATGGTGATGGCGTTCATGATAATGATGACGGAAAAGAGAAACAAGGAGAAGAGAAAGAAATTATGAGACAGGAAGGGTGACGATGAGGACGACGAAGATGATGTTGTGAAGGAAGAACCTGAGCGCATGCGTCCGCCTTGATTGCGCCGATTATGAATTCGTAACACGTAGTGGAGATATTGACGCTGCTCGGAGAGAGGAATAAAATGAGAGCTATATAAATGCTTGGCCTTTTTTTCTATCATCGTCCGATCTCGAATGCGGGAAGCATGCGTGCCGAGAAAATGAAGTGAAACGTCAGACTTTTAAAACATTTCAGAGTCATGTGGAATTCTTTAAAAACTGAAAGCAAAGAAACAATTTCATTAGGTTGGTTAAGCGTTAATGAGTGCTCTGTTTTTTGTTTTGTTTTTATTATAACTGATGCATGCGGCGATTGACAAGTGATTGAAACACTGATGTGGTCGGTGATTGAATTTATTTTGACATTCTCGTGTAACTCATTCGCACGTTCTTCTAAACACGAACAGACAAGGAAGAAGACATCGTTACTTAAACTCCATCGATCGAACAACTTGTCATGATGTCCCTTCAAAGCGGATCCAGAGCCCCCCAGCGACAACATTGTTACCTCTGCGACCTCCCGAGGACTCCGTGGGCCATCCTGGTCGACTTCAGTGAACCCGTTTGCAGGGGATGCGTCAACTACGAGGGACCAGACCGTATCGAGATGGTTTGTCATTTCCAGCGACTGTGAATGAGTGTTACACTTTTAAGATATTCGAATGATTTTTAACTTTCAAAATATGGATTCGTTACTTCTTCGAATAAAAAAAAAACAAAAACAGGTGACGTCATTAATCGAGTTCAATCGAAGTCGACAAATTTATGAATGTAGATGTACATGTTTTAACATTTCAAAGAGTAAAATAAAAATAAAATAAAATAATAATTAATTAATAACTGCTAATTACCATTTACTAATTATTTTACTATTTATCCTAATCTTCTAATAATTTTAATTCTTCCTTGAAAATCTTGAAGGTCATCGACATAGCAAGGCAACTGAAACGACTTCACGGTGTGGAGACAAGCAGAGCAATACCTTACCCCCCTCCGCACACCACCAACAAGGGACCATCGAACATGGGTCCCATGAGAAACGGAGGAGTGTCGAACAGCATCGATGGTTCGAGCAGCTCTAATCGAGGGGCACCTGGTCCATTGAATTCTTCTCAGCCTCCCCCGGCTCCTCCAAGGGCTCCACCTCCGAGACACGGTCAGATGATCGATGACCTTCCACTCAGGTTGGGTCTTTCCTCCTACCACTCGATGCTCTCTGCAGGAGTCTGTCCGCCACCTTTGCCACCAATTCCGCACCCAAACAGATCGGTGACTGTTCCTCTAGGAGCACAACAACCGTCAGGAAACTTGACGGGCATCAACAACAAGAAATCGGCAACACATTCTCAGCAGGAATGCGATGGAAACATGGGAAGCCCTGGAAATTCCGAAGTGGCTCTAGGGATGTCCAACGGAAGTTACCTGGACTCTCAGAGCCTCACCCCGAGATCGGTCACTGACACGTTGGCTGTCTTGGGGGGTTGCACACCATTCGAAATAAGACACAAGTCTGACCTCAGTAACACCGGGAGAGTTTTGGCATTTGAAGCAAAAAGACACGGCTTCGATTACGAGTTAGTCCTTTTTGTCGAACTGCCGATCGGATCTGGTAACGTGTTTAGCAGCGACCTCATTCAAAAGCAAATAGCATCCGGTTCTGGCGTGGATCCTGCATTTAAAGACTTTGCATCGTCACTGGCAACATCTTTCAAGCACCTCCAATATCGACTGAAACCAGACGGTGATGAATGGAGAGCTCTTGTGGAACTTCTCAACGAGCAGGTGCGATCCTTTGCAGAGCCAGTTAAGAAGGACAATCTTCCTGTTCCTTCAGCACCGTCTGTTGAGTCGATAATGGGCCTCCAGCGCTACATTAGCGCTCAGTCGATGCGTCTGGCTAACGTTCTCCAGCAGGTCAAAAGAAAGTCTTCGGCTGCCAACCTAGATGAACTCGAACTGGGGCAGATGTGCAAAAGACTCGGAATTGATTTTGGTCGTCGTCATATGTGGATGCAAGCTGAGGCTCTGAAGATGTCTTTGCAGAATGCTGCAGCCGTCGGTTTAGCAGGAGGCGCGGGGGGCATAGCATCCTCGCTTCTATCCTCGCCCTCCGCCAGGGCAGCGGGTGTCGACCCCAGTGTTTGTTTTCCCCTTCTGCCACCTCCACTCTTGGTTGGCTCCCTCGGACTAACAGGATGTCGAGACACGCCCCCAATCTGCCGCATGTCCTCCAGTTCACCAGATGACACCAAACAAATCAACGGCTTTGATCCGCATTCTGGTCCTGCAGATCTGAGGAGACGCAGTCCGCCTGCCGGTTTAACCGCGGGTGGTCGAAGTAGCGTGGAACCAACAGGTGCGGGAATCCACGGTCATCCTCACCACCAGCATCATCAAAATCAACATCACCAGGCATCTATCGAAAACCTAAGATGCACGCTCTGCTTGGAACGCCTGGAAGACACTCATTTCGTCCAATGTCCTTCTGTTCCCGAACACAAGTTCTGCTTTCCATGCTCCAAGGAAAGCATCAAAAGGCAAGGTTGTGGCAGCGAGGTGTACTGCCCCAGCGGTCGAAAATGTCCTCTGATTGGCTCTTCCATACCTTGGGCTTTCATGCTCAACGAAATCGAAACCATCCTCGGAGCAACTGCCACTCCTCCGATTTCTTCGTCGTCATCTCTCTCTTCAACGACCTCCTCATCGTCGTCGTCTTCATCCTCTTCACTAACCACAGCGGCAACAGTGCACCCAACAGTATCCTGTTCTTCGTCGATCGAGGATACAAAAGACTTGAAAATCAAAAAAGAAAAGGAATCTTAGAAGATTTCAATGCGATGTTACATCTCATGAGAAGTCATGTCATGATGACGTCATGTCATGATGATGTCATGTCATGATGATGTCATGCTTATAATGATGCTGCTGCTGGTGATGATTTTGATGTGATGGTGATAGTTGAATTTGTGCAATCCGGACTTCACACTCTCACGCTTTTAGATTTCAACTCCACTTTCTCGTGTTGTGACGTAGACAGGTAACTTGATACAGGTGATCGAGATATGTTGGCTGTGTCCTTCCTCGATGAATCATTATTCAAAAAGATTGACAATTAATATTAATGGAGCGTCAATTAATATGCACGAATATTTTATAAATTTGAATTTGTTTACATTTGCCGACAACTTGTGTGCGATTGTTACTTAATTGATAATTAGTAATGTTTGTTTTTAACCTGAATAAACTTTCCTGTAAACGAACTCGTTTCTTTGAGACGGATGGATGGATGGATGGATGGATGGTGGATGGTGGATGGATGGATGTATGGATGGATGGATGGATGGATGGATGGGTGGATGTATGGATGGATGGACGGATGGATGAATGGGTGGATGTATGGATGGATGGATGGATGGATGGATGGATGGATGGATGGATGGATGGATGGATGGATGGATGGATGGATGGATGGATGGATGGATGGATGGATGGATGGATGGATGGATGGATGGATATGATGGATGGATGGATGGATGGATGGATGGATGGATGGTGGATGATGGATGGATGGAGGATGGATGGATGATGATGGATGGATGCTTGGATGATGGATGGATGGATATGGATGGATGGATGGATGGATGGATGGATGGATGGATGGAGGATGGATGATGGATGGATGATGGATGGATGGATGGATGGATGGATGGATGATGGATGATGGATG
Source organism: Whitmania pigra (assembly GCA_021613335.1). Lineage (NCBI taxonomy): Eukaryota > Metazoa > Annelida > Clitellata > Hirudinida > Haemopidae > Whitmania > Whitmania pigra. Next base: position 2,520,599 of record JAJTWR010000231.1, read on the forward strand.
GATGGATGGATGGATGGATGGATGGATGGATGGATGGATGGATGGATGGATGGATGGATGGATGGATGGATGGATGGATGGATGGATGGATGGATGGATGGATGGATGGATGGATGGATGGATGGATGGATGGATGGCTGGATGGATGGATGGATGGATGGATGGATGGATGGATGATGGATGGATGGATGGATGGATGGATGGATGGATGGATGGATGGATGGCTGGATGGATGGATGGATGGATGGATGGATGGATGGATGGATGGATGATGGATGGAGGATGGTGGATGGATGGATGGATGGATGATGGATGGATGGATGGATGGATAGTAGATAGATGAATGGATGAATCAAGCCTGGAAAAAAAAACATTTTAACGTTTTCACTAAGTGCCGCATTCGAGTACACGAAACAACATTGGTAACATGTTAGTTAATTAGTATTAATTTTGTAAACAATTAATATCAGTAACAATTCGATAATAAAACTTTGGAATAATACAACTTTATTGCTCAGCATATTTTCTCGATGTTTAACGAATAAATCTGTAGTAAGAAAATTGTTGGTAACAAAATAATATTAATAGATATTAGTAAATTAAAAAATAATAATTCATTATAATAATAATAATAATATATAATAATAATAATAATAATAATAATAATAATAATAATAATAATAATAATAATAATAATAATATAATAATAATAATAATAATAATAATAATAATAATAAAAACCAATTATACTGACTAATACATTATAATAAATTTTAATAAGTTGCAATAAATAACAACAAGTTACATTAATATTAATAATTCATATTAAATCACAATAAACAAAAGCAATTATTGATCCATATTGTTAACGAATTTTAAGGCTTCAACTTTGTGAAGATGTATCATCAGAACTGACATCTGTCGATGAGAACATAATCTAATTGCATTTTTTTTTAAACAAAAACAACACAAACATTAAACGCTTAGTTTGCATAATTATTCATAAATATTTCGAAATAAATTATGAAATGATTATCGTTCTTTTGTTGTTAAAATCAAATAAATCATTCAGTTCAAAAGTTGGTCGTTGAGTGGCAGACTGAAATGCTTCATTGAGTTCCCTGTGACAAAACATGGAATAATTACGAATTTGGACATCAATTTTACGAATATTCATGAAATCATTTTCAAGTTGCTCTCAGTGCGTGTGGATCTGTTGAAGTGCATAATGGAGTACGTAATGTTGAGTTTCATAATGGAGTACGTAATGTTGAGTTTCATAATGGAATACGTAATGTTGAGTTTCATAATGGAATACGTAATGTTGAGTTTCATAATGGAGTTAATATGGCTTGTGCACGTGATGCAATAGGCGTGCTGTGTGCATCCGATACCTCGATCAATACTCAGAAGCTGTGCAGAAGGCAACCAGAAACAACTGACGTAGAAGACTTATGGTGCTGATGATGATGATGGCGATGTTTGATAGTGGTGATGATGTTGATGATGATGATGATAATGACGATGACGATGGCGATGACGATGACGATGGCGATGACGATGACGATGACGATGGCGATGACGACGACGACGACGATGATGATGATTGGCGATGTTTGATCAATTTCGAAGGATAAGCCAGTGTTTGAAGTAGGAATAGGAAGAATTTGTGGATGTCCAATTTATCAAGCATATGAAAAATTTAGAAAAAGTTACGTAATCAAATATAGTAAAATAATTCTTCATTATAAGCAACCGGTGTGATGTTTTATTAATTTTAATAAACAAACGGCCAAGTTAAACTGCTTTTAAGAGTATGTTCTTAACTAATTTAACAAAATTTATTTTCATCTTTCAAACATCTTTAAACTACATCACTGTGAGAGGTTATCCAACCGCTCGGGCAAAAGAGTAATCATGTAATAACAACAACAACAACAATAATAAATAATATTTACTAATAATAAAAAATAATAATATAATAATAATAATAATAAATAATATAATAATAATAAATAATTCTAAAGCAGCGACGAAGACTGATGTGAAGGTTATTGAATGTCTTTGTTTCTTTTGTTTTACGTGTCGTGACGTCAGCAGAATTTCAATTTCTTTGGATTGAAAAGGATGAACTGAAGAAGCAATGAATGAATATTTGGATGATAAGATGGACAGGCGGATTGTAATTGTAATTGTATTTCATTTACACCATATTTATTGTAATTGTATTTCATGTACACCATATTTATTGTAATTGTATTTCATGTACACCATATTTATTGTAATTGTATTTCATTTACACTATAAGCGCTTCTTGGAACCATTTACATTGTGCTCTCTCCATTGGGGCAGTGCAGGCAGGGTTTCGAACGCGACACATTACGACTGTATGCAGGCAGGTAACCCATTCGTCCAACCTGCACGCCTGAATGGATGGACGGACGGACGGACGGACGGATGGACGAATGGGTGGATGGACGGATGGACGGATGGGTGGATGGACGGATGGACGGATGGGTGGACGGGCGGACGGAAAAATAGATGGATGGAATGAAAATAATATATGGAAAGGTTAATGACTGAGTCTGATGCCTTTGCAGAAGCTGGATTAGGTTTCGATGTGTCCAGCTAATGGAAAGATCTGTCTAATGGCCGACCTACAATTAAACCATACAAAACACATGTGGCCGGCATCATCAGAGCGTGTAATTTTCTTTCCCGTGAATCTTCACGCTTCTCTGATTTCCTGGAAGTTTAAAGTTGATGCCTTTTCTGGCACTTTTCGCAAGATATTTCTATTCTAAGCACCGCTATTTTTGATTTAAAAGTTTTGTTATTATTGAAAATTTGTGTTTACAAACAATTGTCAGTTTTTAATTAAATGATTATATTAATTAATCATATCAATTTTATTGCAAATTGTAATTTAAAATTATTAGAATAAGTTTGATTTTGTAACAACATCGTTATAAACTTATGACCTCTTAAAAATAAAATTGCGATGTAATAGTTGTTTATAGAACAAGCAGGATAAAAACAACTTTGTTGTGATAACAACAGTGATTATCATTATATTATTGTGATTAGAATTTCTTGCTTCGTCGATCGTGTTGTTGTTTGAAGTAACGACACAATAAAACTGCAGTTTCAACCGGATTGATCCGTAAGCTGTCGTTGAATGTTGATGTTGTCATTGTTGTTGTTGAATGTTGTTGTTGTTGTTGTTGTTGAATATTGTTAAATGTTGTTGCTATTGAATGTTGTTGTTGTTAATGTCGTTGTTGTTGTTGAATGTTGTTAAATGTTGTTGTTGAATGTTGTTAAATGTCGTTGTTGTTGTTGAATGTTGTTAAATGTTGTTGTTGAATGTTGTTAAATGTTGTTGTTGAATGTTGTTGTTGTTATGTGTTATATTCAAGCTGGTTCAGCCAACGGATTTTATAAGAAATTTCATTGTTTCGATATAAGTTTTAACGGAATTAAAAATTATTTTAACTTTTTATCGCGTGATTTGGAAGTTCTTAAGAAATGAATTCTTTATTGTTTATTTGATTATTAAAAATAAAAAATTATTTTCTTGTTATTTTACTTGTTTTAAGTATTTCAAGTTGTCCATACATGCTTGCTGATAGGATGTGTTTATTCAATTGTTGAAGATATTGAAATCAATATCTGATTATCTAATTTTACCAATTTCATAATTTGACATTGCTATTTTTCACTGCTTATTAAAATTTCAAAATTCTAGTAAAATAATGCCACACTTAAATAATAAGTTTTTTGATTTGGCTTCAATGGATCCTTAGACATGAATGCAACTTGTTCTGAATGTTTTCTCCTTGTGCTGAATATTTCGATTTAGTATATCAATATCAATGTCAGCCCCGAAACACTTTTAAGTGTCAAGAATGTTCATTACCGTAATTTGACGTCTGTTGAACCCAAGATAAGAATCCGAGTTGAAAATGGATTATTCTTTCTCTGCACTTCCGCCCTCAGAGATGAGGTGCGCAAACCACTGCACAATGGACATTTAAAAAAGTCACTTTGTACACCATACAATATAATACAATATACACCAAATATCTGCTTTTTAAATGAATCGGCTCTAAAAAAAAAAGAAAGTAGTAACTAAATAAATGTCCTCTCTACAATCCGACTCTTTTCCACCATCAGTTTTGCGTTTTCTGCTTGTGATGCTTCCTCATGAGGTAAGCGCCAGAGAGGGCTGATATCGGCAAGCCGAGGCCATGCCAAGAAGAATACAATTTCGAAGAGATAATTCCTCTCCAGTTGCATGTAACGAATGTCGTCATACAAACCTGAAGAGAAGGGAACTCGCTTGGATAGTTGTTTATCATCCAAATATTACGAATGTCTAAATTATTATTAATATTATTATTATTATTATTATTAATATTGTTATTATTATTAATATTATTATTATTATTTATATTATTATTATTGTTGTTGTTATTATTAATATTATTATTATTATTATTGTTATTATTATTATTATTATTGTTGTTGTTATTATTGTTATTATTATTATTATTATTATTATTATTATTATTATTACTATTATTGTTATTATTATTAATAATATTATTATTATTACTATTGTTGTTGTTATTATTGTTATTAATGCTTTTCTTCGGTTTCGAGACTCCATGTTAGGTCATGACCTGATGTTGTAAAAGACGAGAGATTAAGACCCTCTTAAGTCATTCCTATCGTCACTTCCCTGTTGGTAATAATTATAAACATATTTAATGGCTTTGTTGGTAATAATTATAAACATATTTAATAGATTTTCTGGTAATAATTATAAGCATATTTAATAGACTTTCTGGTAATAAATATAAGCATATTTAATGGCTTTGTTGGTAATAATTATAAACATATTTAATGGCTTTGTTGGTAATAATTATAAATATATTTAATAGATTTTCTGGTAATAATTATAAACATATTTAATAGACTTTCTGGTAATAAATATAAATATATATAACAACTTTAGAAATATATCATCAAATGTTTGTATTCGTTCCGTTGTTATTAAATAATTAAATTCACAATATCTGGGTATTTCTCTGTAAACTTTATGCAGATTTTATTGGAAAGACATTTAATAAGATTAATAGCGCATATATAAATAATATTGTTATAAAATATCTTATATATTTTTAATGTTATCATGTTGCGTTAACGTTAGTAATTCATAAGAAAATGATTATGAATTAGACAGAACATGGTTGCTAATTTAATAAACGATGAAGAAGCAATTCAAACATTTTTGTAGCCATAAAAGAGAACACAAAATTAAAATATTACGGTAAAAAGAAAAAATCTGTTTGTGCTAACTATAGTTACTCTAACTATTTTATTGGGAGGTCACCAATTTCTAGCTTTGTTAGGTCCTCCAGCAGAGAATGTTCCTCTAAACTAGGATGCCTCGTCGCATTGACTCGGTATTGCAGTACAACTGGGAACGGCTTTCAAATTGAGCAGGTAGTACAGTAGTTATTAAAACATTAGCATAATATATTAATGCATGCACTTATAAAACATATATGTTTATCTGAAATTATGTTTATTGGCACACCCACTCGCCTCAAAACTCTGTCGCCTCCTCTTTCTATAAGCCACTCAACTTCGCCAACCGGTACATAAATCATCCCTGCCAAACAGAGGCTTCTCGTACGCCTCTCCAGCTGTCTGGAACAGACTTCCTTCCACCGCCAGAGCCCAGCCATCCCTGGAACTCTTCAAACGCCACCTGAAGACCCATCTCTTCAGGACTTCATGGGACAGCGAAGACACAAGGCGCCTCTGACGCTATGCACATGGCGCTTTATAAATTAATTAATATTATTATTATTGCTTTATATTTTTCATATTTTCAAATAGTTAATATATGGTTAAAAATAAATAAATAGAAGCAAAGTAGTTGAAATGATTAAATATTTGCCTCTACAAGTTCATGTGTCAGGTGATACAGGTAAGTTTGAACTGAAGCAACCATTAAAGACGCAGGTATGTCACTCTTATTCTGCACCAAAAGAACTGCAGTAATAACTTAAACCCCGACACATATCCACCACTCCATCCTTCCGTCTGTCCATTCATCTAACCATCCATCCATCCATCCATCCATCCATCCATTCATCTAACCATCTATCCATCTAAACATTCCTAAACCCATTCACCTAATCATCCATCCTTCTGAAATTTTACTTTAAATATTTTGTTTCCTCATTTCATCCCAGCATTAATCATTCGGACCTTCATTCACAATTTTCTCACTCATTCATAATTTAACTTCAGGTGAGCACCTGGTTGCAGCAGGTAATTCTAATAAGCGTGGGAGTAGGTGACATTGATCCCGCCATCTTGAATACATAATTTGGACAATATTACGAAATACCTTGAACCCACAATTGGGTAGAATATTGATAAATTTCATAAACGCATAATTAGATTGGACAATACTTTATAGTATTATTAAATATTTTGAATGCTTAATATAGTATAATACAATAAATATTGAAATATCTAACGTCTCCATGTTCGCTGAGGTGATAATGATGACGACGACGACGACGATGATGATGATATGATATGGAGGAGGAGTGAATTAAAGATTTAATTATGGATTGCATGTTTTGAGAGTAATGATAAATCCTTGTTAAAAATTCCCCATCAGCGTCATTACCGACTATATCAGTGCCAACATAAATGATGTTACGAAAACATCTAAATATTAATAGTCTTAATATCCTTTAATTTGCCCATCCATCCGTCTGCCCGGCCGTTAATTAATTAACTAATTAATTGCGCATTAATAAGTTAATCATTGATTAATTAATTGCATAATAACCCAGTAATCAAGCACAAACCAATTGAACGTTAATTAATTAATCACGGTGATTTATTACACGTTATGAATTAATGAATTAATCACACATTAATTAATTAATTAATTAATTAATTAGCTGAACATCATTTAAATTATTCAATTACACATTGATTGAATAACGAATTAACTAAACAGCACAGTCATTAATTAATTGCACCTTGTAATTGTAATTGTACTTCATTTATATAGCGCCATATGCATAGCGTCAGAGAAGCTTCTTGTAACCATTTATAAAGCGCTCCTTCCCAAGGGCGCTTGTGGCAGTGCAGGCTGGGTTTGAAACACTTTCACAGTACGACTGTTCCATTCCCGCTATGTAGGCACGTAACCCATTCGGCCAACCTGCACGCACCTTGATCAATTAATTGATTAATTAATTACGTATTAATTGGTGATAATGTTTGATTGAAATGTGATTAAAGATTATCATTATCATCATCATCATCGTCATTCTTCTTATTCTTCAAATTACCAAAGTCCTTACACCTGCGATATTTCATTAATTTTTTATTATAAGGCTGGTTTTCAAATTTTTATTTAAAAATTAATAATCAATTGACTGCTTATAATTTATATAACCTTACATCTTAATATCTTAGATTGTTTAATTGCTTTGGTATTTTTGCCGATAATAATATTAATATATTGGAACCCACTTATCTCGACCACGGTTTACCCGCCAACCCTATTATGTCGACGTTTTTGAAGTGGAACCGCCAAATTCCTTCTTTATCTTATCATTTTCTCATCGGTTATGTCGATACTTTTATGTCGCCGAAACCTAATATCTCGAACACAAAAGAGGGTCGAATTTGCCACTTTACATCGGTTATCTCGACTCCTTGACTCATCGCTGACTTTGAAGTGGAACTGCCAAATTCCCACTTTGTTGTAGCATTTTCTCATCGGTTATGTCGTTTCATTTATTTCGCCGAACCCAATTTTTTCTTACTGAATTTGTCTGAGGAGTAACATGCTATAGCTATTCTGTTTATTTTTTTCGTTCTAAAAATGTCTGGAAGTGTTAAGAGAAAACTGGATAATCATTCAATAGTGAAAAAGTATGAAATCCTACTGCTGCTAGAATAAGAAACAAAACCTACAGACATTTGTTGCCAGCATGGCATTTCATAAAATTTCATGAAACACCATTTCAGGATGGAAAAAGAAGGCCGACGAGACAAAGCAAATGTGCTTCGAAGTCTGTTTTTGAGCCAACAAGAAAAAAACTTGGAGTGGCCGAGCACAAAGATGTCGACGATGCAGTGTTTCGATGGCTTAAAAATTCGCCAGCAACAAAACTTCCCGTCAATGGTCGAGTGCTGATGGCAGAAAGACTTCCTGACTTTAAATCAAGTCAGGGGTGGTTGGATAGTTTCATAAAAAGGCACAACATTGTCTTCAAAGTAATTTCTGGAGAGAGCGCTGCAGTTCAACAGGAGCAAATGGATTCATGGCTCAATACTAAAATGCGCACAATTTGGGATACCTATGAGAGTCGAAACATTTGCATGTACATTCATATTTATTAACGCATTAACATTACGTACATAAGGAAATTGCAAACACATGTTAATATACAGTCGCCTTATTGATTTTCGTCATCGGTTATCTCGAAGCGTTTTGGCAAACCCTTAAGGCCGGCGACATAACCGGGTTCGACTGTATTGATACCGGTATTAATGAGGTACTGGTGCTAATGTCGCACGGAAAACAACTATTCATTCATGCACATCCTCACGGATGGTAAACAAAGTTAATGAGTAAAATTAATTATTCATGAGCACTGGTTGCATTTGATTTATGGAACAGGTAAAGTAGGTCACATCGTTCGTTCCACTCCGTTAAACAAATGTATTTGTGCCTCGAAACAAACACCTCCACGCAGACCCAGCAAAGGAGTGAGTGAGATGATGATGCGTAGTGAGTGGAAGTGAGATGATGATACGAAGTGAGGGCAGACTTGGTTACGCATGCATGTGCCAGACATGGAGATTGGACGTACGCAGGAGAGCTTGCTGTGTACGTCTACGGTGTCTGTACTATACAGCTGGATAGTGGCTGTCCCTCTTAATCTTCCTCTGAGGCACACCTTATCAGAAGCGCCTATCAATGGAGATGTTATTGTTGCTATCGACGGTCATCCACTCTTCGTTCAACCGAGCCTTCACGCTCAACTCCACATGAAAAGTTCGTCGTGAAAATCAATGAAATACGGAGAACCGATGTGGAGAATTTCTCTGTTTTTATCGCATCATCACATCAGTATCATCGTCGTCTTGGTCGGATTCTTGATGAGGAACAGAGGATTACATTCAGTCGCCAGACTCTCTTAGTCAGGTGAATTATAATATATTGTATTTACTATCATTAATAGATACAGTAGCAATAATGTAATTGATGATGTAGGTTCGTAAAAGTATATTAAACATTTAAATGAAATGCAATTAATCAACAACGATTGAATTGACAATGTATGAATTAAAAACAAATGAATTAACAAATGAATTGGCAAAAAATGACAAATGAATCAATGGCAAGTGGAAGTGCATTGAAATCCCAAGCGACTCTCAATCAAAATTCTATCTGCACCGTGGACTGTTTCCAGGGAACCATTCCGAGGCAGAGAAAAGAGGGGGTCACCAATACTGACCTCATCATCATCATCATCACCATCGTCGTCGTCGTCGTCATCATCATCATCGCCGTCGTCGTTATCATCATCATCCCCATCTGTTTAATAATAATTGTGAAAATAACAAGTAAACCTAATTTCAGCATGAAGACAACAACTGTTCCTTATCTGGTACTTGGTTTCGTTTTCGTTTTAAGCGTCGGGAAAACCCTCAGTAGCGAATACAATCTACCTCTACTGAGGTACGTTGTTAGAGTAATGAATTAACTTGTTAATTATATTCAAAACTTCAAGACTTTATGTAAAATAATAAGAATTAATATGATGATGATGATGATGATGATGATGATGATGATCCTTTAAAATATTCCTAGCTTGGACAAACTAGCGGAAAACTTTGGTCAAATTTTATACGAAGGATGCATGAAGGTGACAGCTGTGTCTGATCTGAGAATTGTGAGTATTGACCGCTAGTATCTATTATAATATTCAATTAACCATTATAATATTCAATTAAGCACTATAATATTCAATTATCCATTATAATATTCAATTAGCCACATTCATTTCCTCATTACAATATCCAGCTGCAAATGATAAACATGTAAACGTAAATAAATTAATTATAAAATTTATCACCAATATGCAACACATCAGCCAATGTTAGCAAGGACCCATTATAATATTAAACATGATTGGTCAGTACAAAGTCTTGAATATTAATCAACGATTTATGCAAATTTCTAGGATTACCTCCTCATGGACCCCAGTGTCCAGCTGATAGATGGACACAATCTGACCAATAGCATCAAAAGTTCACTGCGTCACATGGTTCATCAAAAGGTTAAATTTCTTGAGGTCAGTTCATGCTTCCATGAAGTTATTGTTTCAATAAATTTAATTAATTTTATTAATTCGTCGATCGATAATTTGTTTAATTATTATATTGCTGCTAATTAAGTTCTTGTTTCATAATTCATTGCAAGCCATCCCTCCATCCATTCATCTATCCAACCAAAACTCCATCCATCTATCCATAACCAACGTGTTAGATAACCAATTAATAATAAAAGTTATTAGTAAAAATATTTATATTAATAATAAAAATTAATCATCGGCGACATGGTGATGAAACTGAAATTTGTGAGCATTTTCCTATATGGAATGAAATTAACTTTGGAACTCCTCGAAAGGAATTTAATTTATTCAATGGGATTCATGGACTTGGATGGATGAATGGATGGATGGATGGATGGATGGATGGATGGAGGATGGATGGATGGATGGATGGTGGATGGATGGATGGATGGATGGATGGATGGATGGATGGATGGATGGATGGATGATGATGGATGGATGGATGGATGGATGGATGGATGGATGGATGGATGGATGATGATGGATGGATGGATGGATGGATGGATGGATGGATGGATGGATGGATGGAGATGGATGGATGGATGGATGGAGGATGGATGGATGGATGGATGGATGGATGGATGGATGGATGGATGGCTGGATGGATGGATGGATGGATGGATGGATGATGGAGGATGGATGGATGGATGGATGGATGGATGGATGGATGGATGGATGGATGGATGGATGGATGGAGGATGGATGGATGGACGGACGGACGGACGGACGGACGGACGGACGGACGGACGGACGGATGGATGGATGGATGGATGGATGGATGGACGGACGGATGGATGGATGATTAATGTGGATGAGTGAATAAATGAATAAATGAATAAAAGATTGGATGGATAACTTCTCATTGACTTACTATTACGCAATGCGCCTTATTAATTGGCCACTTAGGTTACATAATTAATATTTATCATTGATATTTAAAGGTGATTGATTTTGAAATTTTGAGCCGTCCAAATCATCCTAGTTATGCAACGGACTTTAATCAAATAAATAAATAAATAAATAAGAAATTTTGAGCTGATTAGTAAATTTCAGAAATTACCAAGAAGTTCAATGACGCAGAAATAATTATAATATTTTCTTGTTATTCTTTTTAAACAAATTGATTTTTTATTTTTTATCCGAAGGGACTGAGTGTGACGTCACAGGTTGCGTTTGAAAGGCACATATACGATCCACATCTCAAGGTGATGCATCAATTTGTAGTGGTTGCAATTAACATTTTAATAATGTAACTATTAATTTTTTTAATAATATTAATATTAATATTTTATTTGTAATATAATATTAGCTTAATTGTTATTTGATAATATTATTTTTAATATTGGTTCCTCTTAATTGTCAGTTTGTGGATTAATCAATTCTTGAAAATAATTCATAAAATTGTGGGAATTGTTGAAACAATAAGGGACATAAGAATAAAATAATAATAATAATATAATAATAATAATAATAATAATAATAATAATAATAATAATAATAATAATATAATAATAATAATAATAATAATAATAATAATAATAATAATAATAATAATAATAATAATAATAATAATAATAATAATAATATAATAATAATAATAATAATAATAATATAATAATAATAATAATAATAATAATAATAATAATAATAAATAATAATAATAATAATAATAATAATAATCACAATAATGATGATAAAACAATATTTATCACAAAAAAGTGAACATTTAATTTAATTGTAGTAAATATTAAATCTAGTGTTATTAATAGTAGTTATTATAAATGCAATTATTAATAAGATTAGTAAGACTGAGTTTTAATAAATTATAGAATTATAACCTAATTTTGTTATTGTAATAATAATATTATGATTAAGAATGTTATTATATAATATTATTTTATAACGATATCACTATTATCATTATCGTTATTACTATTGTCATGAATAATTAATGACTGGCAGATGAGCTACCCTGAGTCTAAGAAGCTGAACTCGACTGACTTTGAATTGGTGGTGAGTCCCCGTTTCAACAACATGCAGGTCAACTTCACCATGTCCACTGTGCACATACCAAACAATGTCTACGAGAAATGTGAGAATCATTTCAACATTTCATTCAATTTCAAATACAATTTTCTTTCAATTGATAATTTACAATTCACAATTAGATTTTACGTATTTATTACATTTTATGTTTAATTCGTCAATTGTGTGATCCACCGATGTTTAAAAGTGAGCTTCACTGAAAGTTATCCGCAATTAATTGTTACCCACAATTACGAATTAGTTTTTATCCATAATTATGAATGAATTATTAAAACATATTTTTGAATGAGTACCTGGTTGCCGAGGAGACGAGGACAAATAGTACCAGACCATTCGTGCATTCTAATCAGGCGTTTTTTCCACTAATCATATCCTGATGATTTCCGAATCATTTTCAATGCAATAATTCCAATTAGCAACTCATCATTAAATAATTCACCCAATTATTATTTACATCATTGTCATGCGTTACCAGGCAACTCAGCTATCCCTCTTTGTTAGTTCAAACTATTAACCGTTAATTTATCAAGTAAAGACTTGCAAATGGCCTCCTGTAATTATATCTAAAGAAAACTACGGCAATGCAATGAGTTTCAAGCACGTAAAGTGCGCCATAAAGGTGAAATATTGAATCGTTGCGCTTTCGCGTTACCATGACAACGTTTGTTGGTTTTGAAGCTTCCTTGATGAATAAACGCATTTTTGACCTTTTTCATGCGACAATGGAAATGGAAATTAATGTTGCTTCAGTCACGAGGAAGATCCGAATGTCCTGAGTTAACTGATTGTTACCTAAATTAACTGATTGTTACCTAAATTAACTGATTGTTATCTAAATTAGCTGATTGTTACCTAAATTAACTGATTGTTACCTGAATTAACTGATTCTGTTTCTTCCTTCTGATTGCTTCTCAGGAGATATTGACACTAGTTATGGCTTCTTCGACGTCACATCGCAATTATTGATTATTAATTAGTTATTGATTATTAATTCGTAACTATTGACTTCGACATTGTTCTCGTCTGGTCCAACATCGACAACAGCACTTTATTTCGAAGCACCAGGCAAACGTTGTTGGCAGAATATTTCATCTTCGCATTTATTCGCGTCGTAAGATGTTTAATCACCAATTTCAAATCGAAGTAAACCCTTTTTATTTCAACATCACCGTCGTCACCGTCAACGTCATCGTCATCGTCATCGCCATCGCCATCGTCATCGTCATCGTCATCGTCATCGTCATCGTCATCGTCATCGTCATCGTCATCGTCATCGTCATCGTCATCGTCATCGTCATCGTCATCGTCATCGTCATCGTCATCGTCATCGTCATCATCATCATCATCATCATCATCATCATCATCATCATCATCATCATCACCATCATCATCATCATCATCATCATCATCATCATCATCATCATCATCATCATCATCATCATCATCATCATCATCATCATCATCATCATCAGCATCATCATCATCATCATCATCATCATCATCATCATCATCATCATCATCAATCATCATCATCATCATCATCATCATCATCATCATCATCATCATCATCATCATCATCATCATCATCATCATCATCATCATCATCATCATCATCATCATCATCATCCATCATCATCATCATCACCTTCATCATAACCAGCATTGTCATCACCACTGCTATCATCATCACCATCATCATCGTCATCATCATCACCATCATCATCACCATCACCATCATCATCACCATGATCGTCCTCGCTGAAGCGACTTGGTTGAGGTTGGCTTCAGTCCTCTCATGCCTCCGAGTGTGCTTGTGACAAATGACTCATTAAACTTTCATGTTCCTCACATCCAATAAACTTAACATCAACTTGTTTAAAAATAAACTCGCATTATAATTACAACTTGTTTAAAAACAAACTCGCATTATAATAACAACTTGTTTAAAAATAAAGAAAATTATAACAACGATTTGCTTTCCTCGTCATGTCAGACTGAAGTACTTGTAAGGAATTATTCCATGACCAAATAATTTTAAATTTTTAAAACCTAGTCAAACGCAAATCATGTTTAGCATTAATTAACTGAATAATGAGAAAACTAATTACTTGATAATTTGACAAACAAACAACACAACAACATCGAACAGCTGCAGAAGTGCTGAACGGAGTGGCATGGTCGTCGAGTTTGGATGAAATCTTCAGCAAGAATTCAATGCTCGACAAGGAGCTCAAGTGGCAGTACTTATGCAGCTCCACGGGATTCTTCCGAATGTTTCCAGGTAATTCAGTCGATGACGTTGCCATGATGACCATTCGATAACGTAAATTAATGACTTCTGCAATGTTTATTCTCCTGCCTTTAATACGTTGAATAATTATATTTTCCTTATAATTTCCTCGTGTGTAATCAGCATTTTTTAAAGATGTTTCCGTTTAAGAAATTATTCCGCCATGCGATGGCGATGAAAGTGAGGATGAATATTAATAAATATATTACATGAAAGAAAATGATGAATATTAGTAAATATATTATATTAAATATGATGACGACTCTAATTAATCTTGGAATTCTAGATGTTTTATGAAGATATCCACGATTGAAATCGTTGATTATCGCACATATTAATGCATCATTTAATACATTGCATGTATTAATAAATCATGTAATATATTGTACGTGTTAATATATAATTTAACATATTGCAGATATTAATACATAATTTAATGTATTTACCCTAAGGATGCCAACTATTAGGGAATAATTTTTATTGATTTTCAGTACGTCATTATGTTTTATTTGGTATTTATTATGATTATTTAAGCTGGAATTTCATTTATATCATATTCTACCAAAATTTAGAAAAAATAGATGAATTCATAATAAAGAAAAATGATTAAAAAATCTGAGAGATTAATGATAAAATGTTTTGTTCGTAATTTATTCATTCATCCATTCTTCAACTTTATGATCTTCATGCGCTAAAAGACACCTTCTCACATACTTAATTATTAATTATTAAATACCGCAATTATTAATATCATAATTAATTTAATTATATTTTAATGCATAAATTCATTTATTATATTATAAGTAAATGGATTTATTTTTATTAATTATTTGATTTTATCTGCAAAAGGAACAACGTGGCAAAAAGTAAAAACCAATCAAATCCATCCAAACGTCTTTGATTGCAGGATGCAGAAGTGGTGAGTAGTTATTAATAATTAATTAATATTATTTCAATAATTCATAATTAATAAATATTATTTTAATAATTCATAATTAATTAATATTACTTCAATATTTCATAATTGAATAAGTAATATTACTTCAATAATTCAATTACTTTTCTGAATTCTTCTCTTTACCTTCGATATTGTGAGAAAGATTGTGCCTTTTATTCACTTCGATGTTTAAATCACGATATTAACTAGTAATTATATACTTAATCGTTTAATATAACCATCATCATGGTTTCTTTATTTATTAGTTACATAACACGAGTTGCCAGATGCAATATCTTTAAATTGACATTGGAAACAACTCATCCATTCCACTCACCCAAACAACTCATCCATTCCACCCACCCAAACAACTCATCCATTCCACCCACCCAAACAACTCATCCATTCCACCCACCCAAACAACACATCCATTCCACCCACCAAAACAACTCATCCATTCTACCCACCCAAACCACTCATCCATTCTACTTATCCAAACAACTCATCCATTCCACCCACCCAAACAACTCATCTATTCCACTCACCCAAACATCTCATTAATTCTACCCACCCAAACAACTCATCCATTCCACCCACCAAAACAACTCATCCATTCTACCCACCCAAACCACTCATCCATTCTACTTATCCAAACAACTCATCCATTCCACTCACCCAAACATCTCATCCATTCCACTCACCCAAACATCTCATTCATTCCACTCACCTAAACATCTCATTAATTCTACCCACCCAAACAACTCATCCATTCCACTCACCCAAACAATTCATCCATTCCACTCACCCAAACAACTCATCCATTCCACCCACCCAAACAACTCCTCCATTCCACCCAAAAAACTTTCCCATTCCGCCCACTTATTCTCAAAACCAACTCATGCGTGACAGGTATATCCAAGCAGCGACCTCTCCGAAAGCTGTCGTGTACCTGTTCGACGTTGGTGACGCAATGAAGACAAAGTTCTTGTTTGCCGTTAAAGTTCTTAAATTCTTTTTGGACACTTTGACTGATGAGGACTTTTTCAACGTTATTTTTGTCAGTTTCACTTCCGTTTCCTCTATCAATTAAATTTTATTTGATAAAAAGTAGATTACTATTTAAATATTTAATCAAATTCAATGTAATTTTTTGATGATAAAGTTATAATTAGCAATTGGAATTTTAATAAAATTTATGATGATGATGATGATGATGGTTATTATTATTATTTTACTATTATTATTATTTTTATTACTAAAAGAAAATCAAAAAGAAATGTTTCATTTGTTGTTCAGTTTTCCTCAACCTACAATTACATTGATTCCTGCTCCAACTCGTCTCTGATGTTCGCCAACAACGACAACAAAAACGTTAGCTTTGTGTGATATTGACATTAATAAACATTGATATTTTCTTTAAAATTAAACAATTTAAATTAATTAACTTTTGTTTAAAATTAAAGAATTTAATTTCAATTAACTTAATTAATTAACTTAAAATTAAATTCCTGAAATTCCCAGAAAGTCGTGAAATACTTGGAAAACTTGAAGTTTACCGGTGGTAAAACGAAGCACGAAGAATCTGTGAAGGAAGCTTTAAACATTTTTGCATCGGTTATCATGAATAATCATGATTCATTAATTATAATATTATTATTTGCATCGGTTATCATGAATAATCATGATTCATTAATTATAATATTATTATTTGCATAGGCTATCATGAATAATCATGATTAATTAATAATAATATTATTATTTGCATCGGTTATCATAAATAATCATGGTTCTATTATAATATTATTCTATTCATCGGTTATTGTGAATAATATTCCATTAAAATGTTATAATTTAGCATTTAAAACTTAAATTATATTTATGAGCTAATAATGCGCTTTTATAATATCATTCCAGCTAAACAACACGGCCAATCGTAACGTGACTTGCAGCAGGGCACTTGTCCTTCTGTCATCCACGGTTCCTTCTTCTCTCGTTCAAATCATACAAGCTTTCAATCAACCACTCTTCCAGGTCAGTTTGCAGAGTAATTGGTGAATGGATGAACAATATTTTCTGGAGAAATATTATTTTTATTAAACATCATCATCATCATCATCGTCACCATCCTCATAATCGTCGTCATCATCACGTGCATTATGTTTGTTGAAACTTCCAGTTATAAAGAAAATAAAGCTTGTAATGAAAATAATTTCGAATCCACTTTGAAGCTCAAATAAGGAGCACGAACCTCGTAAACATGAAATGACGATATTTTTGAAGTTTTAAAACTGTTGATTCATTATTCAACAGTGTTAAAAAAAAATTATGAAAACGTCAACAATTTCCTGAAGTGACACGTCATTGCAGGGGATGGCAATAAATTTGCATAAATTATGATAAATTATTCTGTCTCGGGTGAATATCTTTAAAGATGACCCTATGTTCTTGGGGCTATCATGATTTGTGGTTTAGATGGTAACCATTCCTTTGAGGCGGTAGAACAATAGGAATATTAGGAAAAGAGCCATGAATAAATACGCTGTTATCAATAACAACGGAACCTTATTATTACGAAGCCACACTATAAAAACGTTATTTAAGCTCGAAGAGTTGGAATTTTATGATGACATTATGGTGCTCATTTGCGCATTGACCAGTTTTTAACTGCACATTATCTTTTGCAGGCAAGAATTTTTGTCTACCTCTTCAACAGAGACAAGAAGAGTCTCCAGGTTGCAAAAGAACTTGCTTGTGATAACAAAGGTTAATACGATGGTGATGGAGGTGAAGACGATGATTGACGACGATGACGACGATGATGATGATAATGATGATGATGATAATGATGAATGAGAAAATGGTGAATATGAAAATGCTACATTATGGCTGAGAATATAAAAAGTGAAAAAGATGTCAATTACATTCTGTAAAACTGCATCTGACAGAAGTTGTGGTTAATAACTCATATTTAAAATTTTTTGAATGAAATATTTCTAATGAATATCATAATTATTAATTGAATTGTTTAAATGACATCTCTTAATTTATTAAACTGAATTTATTTCAAATAAACAATCAACTAACTGATTGATAAATAAACTAAAAAATAAATCAATATGCGATGGTAATAATAAATTAATAAACAAATAAGTCTTTTTGGAAATTAATATAAACTAATGGAAGTAATTGTAATTAAATCATTAAATAACTCAATGAATGAGTTAATATTCAAGTCAGAGAGTTAAATGTGGGAATGGTTTTAATAAGAAGTGTTTAATAATAATAACAATAATAATAATATAATAATAATAATAATAATAATAATAATAATAATAAATAATAATAATAATAATAATAATAATAATAATAATAATAATAATAATAATAATAACAATAACAATAACAATAACAATAACAATAAAATAACAATAACAATAACAATAACAATAACAACATCAATAACAGTAACAATAACAATAACAGTAACAGTAACAGTAACGATAACGATAACGATAACTATAACTATAACGATAACGATAACGATAAAGGTAACGGTAACGGTAACAATAACAGTAACAGTAACCGTAACAGTAACAGTAACAGTAACAATAACAATAACAATAACAATGACACTAACACTAACACTAACAGTAACAATAACAATAACATTAATAATAATAATAATAATAATAATAATAATAATAATAATAATAATAATAATAATAATAATAATAATAATAATAATAATAATAATAAATAATAATAATAATAATAATAATAAATTTATAAGGAGCCATGTGCATAGCGTCAGAGGGTTGATGAAGAGGCAGAAATAAAAGCCTGAAGGATTGAAATGCAATCATCTTCATCTTTTCATCTCATTACACCTCGGTTTTTCATGATTTTTGCGATGAAATGAAATTATATTCTCTGGATTAAGAAACATATTGATTTTAATTTTAATTTTTTAATTATATTACAATAAATATGGTGATAACAATATAAAATAATTTCTAAATTATATTTTGTTGACAATTCGTTTTCAACTTCGATTTCTTCAAAAACAAAGAAATTACCACGTCCCTTTTAAGCTCCAAAACCATTGAAGACATTCATTTATTTCAGTACTTTTCCATTTTCAACGTTTTGAATTGTTTTTTTCAGAACTTTTTGAAATTCAAATTTTTTTTCTTTAATTTTTTCCCCTTAAAATCGAATGTTTTACTAATCTTATAAATAATATTGTTATTATTATCATTATTACATCTAAAAGGTTTGCATACCATAACACCATATCCCAACCTAAACCTGACCAATGTTTTGCAAAGCAAAAGAAGGCATCCAAACCTAGGTACGCATAGTTTCTTTACAACAATTCCTTTATTTTGTTTGGTCAGTGTATCTTCCTTGAATCCTGGAGTCTAAATAATTCATAAACTGAAAAAGCAGTCATCTCAACTCCTTCCCATTTATGTCTTGGTTTGCTCCGTCAGAATCATCACCTTATATTTTGATTCTTTATGTCAGGCGCCAATCATCATATTGCATCATTTTCTGAAAATTAACCTCCATCTGGCGTTTCATAAAACCACCGAATTACAAGAATTACTCTGTTTATATCCTTCTCCAGTTTCATGCCTTCATCCTTCACGTTTTCAACCACTCTGTAGATTTCGGCATCTTCTGCAAACAGGGAGATAAAGTATTGTGTTAAATCATAAAATTTTATTTTAGTCGTTATCATTATCATCCTTACTATTATTATAATATTCTAAATGTTAATGAATTCATGAATATTTAATTATCGATATTGTATTTTGGAATTTAATATTATATGTTATAGTCCTATTTTTATATTATCATATGTTATTATGTACATACTACATACTATCATATTATATCCTTGATAAGTCGAAAATCTGATCAATTTTGACGTGCAAATGAGATTTTAGAAAATATTTTTCTGAAGTTTCCAACGAATTGTAGAAAACTTCTTGCATCGATATTTTAGTGCTTTCGCTTGCATTGTGGTGATGATTGTATTTATTTCCATTTTAAGCTGTTACATGGTTTTGTATTTTATGCTTCCATCTTTTGTGGCATCTCTCTGAATGAGTTCAACCCAAACTTAATCAGGAAAAAATAATTCCTGTGAGTTTCTCGAAAAACAAGAAAAATCTGTTGCAATTATAATTCCATTCATGCGCAGATATTTTTAGGCGCCACTGACATCATCATCGTTGTCATAATAATAATAATAGTTCATTTGTATGGCGCCTTGGTAGCTGAAGGGATAGTTTGAAGAGGTAGGTCTTCAGCTGACGCTTGAAGAGCTCGAGCGTAGGCTGTGACCGGATGATGGGGGGCAGGCTGTTCCAGACGGCGGGCGAGGCATAAGAGACGGTTGACGATTGATGATTTATGAACCGGTTGGTGAAGATGAATTGTAGAAGATGAGCGGATGTGATCGCGGATTTAGCGGTGGTGAATGAGGTGATAGAATAGGGGGGATTGGATGTAGTTAAGGCATGATAAGTGAGTAAAGACATTTTGTAAATGTTACGGTAATGTAAGGGTAGCCAGTGCATTTGCGTCAGGGCTGTTAAGATTTGGGTCAAGGAGAACGAGTTTTGGTTAACAAGCTAACTTGTTTTGGATCGCTGAAGGTAGAGGATGAGGGAGGCAGAAGTTCCATACAGGAGAGAGTTGCAGTAGTCGAGGCGGGAGAGAACAAGACTGTGTGCAAGAGCAGCAGTCACGTCGACCGAAATGAATGGAAGGATATATGGGATTGCCCAGATGAGATTGTTGCAGGATTTTGTTATGGAGGAGGCGCGTCGCTTGAAGCTGAAGTGGGAGTCAAAAGTAACGCCGAGAAGTTTTAGGGTAGAAGAAGAAGGAAGAAGGGTGCCGGCGATATTTATTGAGGATGGGGGGGGATAGGTTCTTGATTTGCAAAGGTGTGCCGATAAACATTATTTCGGATTTTTGCGGGTTGAGTTGGAGAAAATTGACGAGATGCCAGTCATCATCGTCATCATCGTCGACACCATCATTTTACTTTATGAAATTTCTTCCAGGTTACCACGCCGTTATAGAATCAGAAAGTGAAGCAGCAGAGCAATTGCTGGTGAGTTTAAAACGATGAAATGAAAATAAACAGAAGCAAGTTTTGTTAATTGAAATTATTAAAAATATTTAAATAATGTAAGGGCAAAATTATAAAATTATAACAAATAATAATTTATAAAATAAAAATTTTACAGAAATATACTCAGCCCAAATATCTATAGGAAGTATATATGTTACAGAACTTCGTCAGTGTCCTGAGCAGGTCGTCACCACCAGTGACGGAACAAACATTTTGGACAAACGTCTACGAAGACACAGCTGTAAGTAAATAAATTACATGCGACTCATACATTTGTAAGTCCTAAAAATGAATTGAACATGATTCGACAATTTGTAGGTTTCAAAATTAAATTACAGTTCTCTCGATGGCATTCATAAAAATTTCTCTTTGTTTTGAAAGAAGTTGTGCAAATGAATTACTTGGCGGCCTTTTTACATCCGAATGAATTGGTTTACCACTCCAACTTACAACTTCAGTTCTTTTCAGGGACTTGATCTCATCATCTCCGTTGTTCTTCCTGTCTTTTCTGAGGAAGTAAAAAAACTTTATCAAATAAACAAAATGCAGTGCAATATGATGCATAATACATAAGAATATCAATCTATAAATTGCATCAATTCTGAATTCAAAAACATTTCAGCTCCATTATTATTATTATTATTATTATTATTATTATTATTATTATTATTATTATTATTATTATTATTATTATTATTATTATTATTATTATTATTATTATTATTTCAGCTAATTATACAGCTTATTTTGAAAGTATAATTTCCAATAAAAAATAAAATAATTTAAAACTTTGTTAAAAATAACTTGAAACATCACCTGTCAAGTAAAAAATAAGAAGAATTTCTGAACAGGTGTTTTTGGGAGTTGTTGGTGTCGACATTTCCATCAATGAGTTCGCCAAGTTGTTTGAGCAGTTCCAGGTGAATTAATGCATGATTTAATATAATTAATAATTTAAATTATCAACACATTAAATATTATTTAATTCATCATTAGTTAATTAATTTAATTATATTTTAAAGTAAACCAGATGTTTTGTCCGACTTTAAAGTATATTTTGAAAAATTATAAGCAATTATTATTAGCTCCAAATATAATATGTTATAATGATTGAAACAAATTTTCCATTTCAAAATGATTTTATTTAATTTTTAATTGATTTAGAAATTTACGTTTTCTGTTGTTGCTTTTAATCAGTTTATTTAGGGGAGTTTATTTATTGGGAGGAGTTTGATTTTATCCAATCAATAACTTTGAACACAACATGCAGCAAGGGCTCTTAATTGTCTATTTATAGATAATATTATTATAATTTAGTTTATTATCCAATAAATTTAAATAATTCAATAATCCCTTCAGCTCGGTGTGGATTCCCACGTGTTCGTATCGACGAGGAAGGGTCATGCTGTCTATCATCCTCAACTGAAAATGAAGGTGGTATCCTTTCAGGCGGTTATTTCTATTGTTATTTATTTAATTTATTATTATTGTTATTTATTTAATTTATTATTATTATTATTTTAAAATACAGTTATTATTGTTGTTATTTTGGTGTTTTTATTATTATTATTATTATTATTATTATTATTTTTATTATTATTATTTCTGTTGTTATTATAATAAGGAGTGCCAGTTATCTGAATGACTTAGGATCCTGGATATGGCGGTAAGGGCAACACCATAACGTGTCGTGTTCGCAGCCCAACTCTCTCGTTGGTGCGCTATATAAATGGTAAAGCGAATAAATATTTCCTGTTCGGACACTAAACAATTTAAATACAAATACAATGTTTATTTATCATATTTATTAATGGATTTATCTCACATGAAAATATTAAGAAAGATAGAATTAAGCCACTATTTTAAAACTTTTATTCAAACTATTATATCTAAAACTTATTAATTAATATTATCATTATTATAATTACCATTATCATTACCGTTGTTATTATTTTCATTGTTAGTATCATCATCATCATCAACGTTATTATTATTATTATTATTATATTATTATTATTATTATTATTATTATTATTATTATTATTATTATTATTAATATTATTATTGTTATTATTATTTTTATTTTGAATTTAAAATATTTCAAATTCTTAACTCTCTCAAAATCTTTGAAATGTCGCTAGAAATTAAGGGCATGGGAAATATATTTATCTCATTAAACATTAAGCATCAAAATTGTAATTTCTGTCATTTCAAAGTAACAGTTTGCTAAAACGAATAAAAAATTCATAACATTCAGACATTTATGAATGAAGAACTAATAATTATTCATGAATTCAAGTCATTTTATGAATGAAGACCAAATGAATTACTGCTCAGAGCAAATACAAGTACGAATTCGCATTCAACCCAAACAGCAACTTGGTTGACATCGGTCATTTGGAGCAGACCACTGGCATCAAACAGGTTTTTCAGTTCAGCATTTGATTGCCAATTATATCTTATTTACATGTTGTTCTGTGTTGAATCACTTAGTTTGTCAATATTTCGTCAGGTTGCTATTGAAGTATCACTTACATTCCATCCGCTTAATTCATACAATTAATGTATTCTTTAAATATTTGTTCGAGATTTTATAACTTTCAAACTCGTTTGTGCGTTGTCGATACATTTTGAGAAATATTCCTCCATATTGAGCATAATTGCAAACATTTTCCAAATGATAATTTGATTGACATCAAAGCATAATAAGCATTTTTGCTCGAGATCAGAATTGATATTATAACGGATGCCATGAATACATTTTTACAAATTGATAGTATAATGAATGTCATGAATAGTAATATATCATGAATAAATTAAATTCTAAGATCAAAGGTCACATGATGGATGGAGACTCAGGTCACATCCAAGCAGAAACAACAGTTCTCTTCGATAATTCAGTAAGAGTTCATTTCAATCATCCCTTTTTCAATCATTCTTTTTTTTATAGTATTTACATTAATTATCACGAATAATATTAGTTACACTTATTTATTTTAGTATTGAAATATTTACTTATTAATTTTTGTTTTCATATATATTAAATATTGATGTGTACATAAAATTAATAATATTTTATTTTTTTTATAATATAATTTTAATAATAATTTGACATTCGTTTTCCAATTATGAAATAGCTAATTTCAGCAAAAATAAGATTTATTTATTTATTTTATTTTATTTATTACACAACAAATTGAAGGGTCATTCAATGACCACTTACACAAATTTGGGTAAGTTCAACAAATTTTGCGCAAATAAAGTCCAAACAGCGGACGCTTCTATTGGCGTACTCAACAGAATTTGAATTGAAACCAGTTGGTCTGTAATAGACAATAACTCAGCAAGTTGAACAAGACGTAAGAATATCAACACAGACTATTTCAATGGACCTGTACTCCAATGGTATGGGTATTTGTCGAACTTTAAGATTTTTCTTGATGAGTAGGGCTACACCTCCTCCGCGAGAGCCTCTGTCCCAACGAAAAGCCTGATACTCTTTTAACAGAAATAAGCCGTCGGGTTCACTGTCCAACCAAGTTTCAACCAAACCAAAAACTTCTAGGTTGTGGCTTTTCAGAAACAAAGATAGTTTTTCTCTTTTGCTGATTAGGCTTCTGATATTTGTGGAAGCCCATGATTTTAGTTTATTTCCGAAAGGGCTGAGAGGTTGATTGTGTCTGAACCGCGGATGCCTTAGTTGAGCCACTCTGAGCGGTTTTCAGTCTTCTTTGGCATCTTTTCTGGTAGGCCGCTTCAGCTTCGCTGGGCGTCAAGTCATAATTCATGAACACTTTTCGGACGGCAGCATCTTGGGAAATTCTGAGAATTCTGGACGACGAGATCAAGTCTCTTACTGCCTCAGAGTTCGAAAGAGCTTAGTATTAGTAGGATCTCTCCCAAAGCAGCGTATATTTGTGATGGCAGGCTTCACAGTGAGATTCTGCTCGATGAAGTTAAGTACAAGTTTGCTATCATCGAGTGATGGCTGAGCTGGTAAGCCGGAAACAATGACATTTGTTGAGAGCTTGCTCTTCTCAACTCTTTCTTTTTCGACACTCCACAAGACGTTCTTAATCTCTGCCAAATCTACGCTGGGGGCTCAAGTTATAAATGATTGTTCGAGAGTCTCCATCCTGGACAAAAACGTTTTAGTCATCTCGTTCAGAGCGTCAGTCAAAGTTTTGGTTATTTGAGACATCATGACCTGAATTGTTGTTGAGAATGCTTCCAGCATCTTGTTCAAATTGGTGTTCATTTGGCCAATGGCATTTGTCATGTGTTCGCTCAACTGCTTTGTCAGGAGGTTCGAGCTTTCATTCGCTTGCTTCATGACAGCGTTCAGAATAACCCCGAGGCTATCCGGCGTTAAGGACCTCGCCATTTCAAACAAACTTACCGAATTAGTGTATTTCAGTAAGAACAACAAACGTAGACAATTAGCTGGAGGTATATTCTATTTATAACGATGTTTTGTGCGAAAATCGACGGAGAAAAGTAAATCAGCCCGCACTCTATTAACGCTCACATAGAATTCTTAAATAACAATCAAAAGTAAAATCATGAGCAAGATATTGTACTCAGGTCCTTTTAATATCTTTAATGAACAATTGCAGAGGCGCATAGCAACAAAGAACGTGCACTATTTCTTTACAGACTTGCCAAAAACACCATTCAGGTAGGATTTTTAATTTCGTTCAATGGTCCATTTATTGGACGTTTTAAAAGCTGCAATGGATTCCTTATCTTAGGTTTAAGTGCCAAGTTCCTTGTAATAGAAACTTCTTAACCACTCATCACCATCATAATCATTAACATAACTCCGACCATTCGTCAAATTATCAAATTATTAAAGTCATCGTAATGATATCATCGTCATCATCATCATCATTATCATCGTCATCGTCATCATCATCATCACATCGATAGGATGGATCATTTGAAGTAACGCACCCAAAATTGAATGCAATGCAATAGTTTGACGTGAATTAATGAGAAAGGACGACGTCCATTTGAATTGAATGCATTAAAATTTAAAAATGTTTTTATTTCAAGTCTTGGAGTGTCTCTTCCATCAAGGTATGGCAGGTCAATTGTGGACGGTTCCATTGAATTGAACCAATTCGGTATTTCATGTTTTTAATTCATTCTTTAATTTTAAATCTTAAATATTTAAATATTAAATCATGATTTCTAATTCATGTAAATATTTTGCGAGATTACATTGCATAATGTTCTGTGGTAATATTCTTATCGCATTTAATAAAATATCTGCAATATTAATTGTAACCCATGTAATAATAAAGGTGATAATAACACTTGCATTAAGCATGAAGTACCTATAATAAAATTTATACTACATATAATATATATTAAAGTAATTACATAAATCCCCTGTTCACAATTGATGTCAGTGACATTCAAGAAATCACCAAAAATCTTCTTTAGAAATTATAATTTGTTAGATTCATTAGATTCATCATGGAGGATGAAGTGCAACAAGAAGTAACACGTGCAGAGGAATTTATATTTATATTTGTATTTATATTTATATTCGATAATCAGCCGATGAAAATGAATTTCAACAAACGTTGCCACTTGAAGATTGGTGTCCGACATAAATAAAAAAAATTAGAATAAATCCGATGAAATAAAATATGAATTGAAGTAAAGCTGCAAATAATGAAGAAGAAATGCGTCCCGATTCGGACATTTTGATTCCAGACTGAACTTCAAGGAATAAAACAACGAAAACCAATGCAAATGCTTGCAGCTGTTCCAAGAAAGCTTAGATGCTTATTTGCTTCTATATGCCTCTGATTAGGTCATTATATTTTGATTATTAGGTCATTATTAATTTATAATTACACCTGAAATGTCGAGTATATTTTTGGAGTTTGGGTAAAGGAATCAGGTGGAATGGATAATTACAAGCCCAAACCAGATTACAATAATTTAAATGGAAATATGAAGGAAAAGTATAACGTTACATCTATCGACGAGGTGATAATGTGGGAAATGATTCCGATGTTCTTTGAAATCTTGCTAATGAGATATTGAACATATATTCAATATGTGCTTTGAAAATAAGGTGTTGGTTGGCGATGATTCCAAGAAATTGACCATTTGTTTTTGTACTTTGAAATTGACAATTTACAATTTACAACTCGAGATAGTAAGGAATCGCCAATACGAATGTTGTCGAGAAACATTTTGTTTTGGTTTATGAAATAACATGTAAACAGTTTTCTTAGCATTAAGACATAAAATATTAGATGCATACCAATCTCCTACTTTTGTGACCTCGTTGAATAAAGTTCATCAGTGTCATACCCCGATAAAAAACGTGCATAAGTAATTAATATAATATTATAATATGATATTTTATTATTATATAAGTAATTAAAATAATATTATAATGTGATATTTCATTATTACATAAGTAATTAAAATAATATTATAATGTGATATTTCATTATTATATAAGTAATTAAAATAATTTTATAATGTGATATTTAATATGACATTTCATTATTACATAAGTAATTAAAATAATATTATAATATGATATTTAATTATTGTATAAGTAATTAAAATAATATTATAATGTGATATTTAATATGACATTTCATTTTGTGGATCTTGTTTTGGCAATCTGTTTTTGCTTGCTTTTCATATTCCTCAGTGCGTGGTCTGGCGAGGGATTTTTTTTAATTTTTGATTTATTATTTTATTTTTATTTTTATATATTTTAGATTTATTATTTATAGTTTATAATTAATAATAATAATAATAATAATAATAATAATAATAATAATAATAATAATAATAATAATAATATAATAATAATAATAATAATAATAATAATAATAATAATAATCGTCATTATCATCATCATCATTATAATCAAAACAACAATCACAATAATAATTTTAATAATATTTGTAGATCCTTCAACGCTACAAACGGATCAATTCCTCATAGCACCTTGGTAATCAACTTTTATCACAGCACAATTTTATTTGAACTCAATAATAATAATCAAACTAATATATTTCCCTAGTAATAATTAAAATATAATCTCCAGAAATTGTTTCAGTTAAAATGAAGTTCGACAAATAATGTTTTATTTTTGAAGGGATTATTGCAACATCGATTTGAGCACAAACGTCAATTCAACATTCGAGAAATTCTTCCATCAACTTAAGATCATACTCGCCAACCCAGATTTGGCTGAATTTAAATGTTGGTAACAGGTTGACAATAATTATAATTATCTTAAGAGAATAACTCCTTATTATATTATATTATATTATAACATAATAATTACTTAAGTATAACTCGAACGTGGAGACACTGAAGTTGGATGAATTGCAATAATTTTGTGGATTTGTCAATAATTTGTTGAAATGCTTTGAATTTTCGGAAGGCAACACGAAGCTACTAAAGAGCCTCCTCTTCGACATCGAAGCCACGAGAGGCTCCTACACGAGTTGGATCAAGGAGAACTGGGATCAGGAAATCTCTTCTCCAAAGTTGGAATGATTCTTTAAAATGCATGAAAATCTAAAATGCATACAAATCTGAATTACGTTATTACTCCCTTTGCAATGTATGAATTTGCTGTATTTCTGAAAAGAAAAAATAGAAATGAAGTCAATATCGAATATTAAAAAAAGCAATATTAGATTTTGAAAGTGATTTATGCACTATTAATTCGTAAAAGTGATAAATTCGCGTTTAATGACTTTTCAGAGGTTACGGCATTGAGCTCGTCTTCATAGGTACGAAGGGAGGACTGACGCGATATTACCACATGTCCGACGACCCAAGATCCGTGTAAGTTCAAAAGTTCGCTTCATGTTATAATGTGAAATGTGCTTCCAAATGTTATTTCGTTACATTAAATCATTAGTTCAATTGAGAACAGATATTTTGTATGAATTTAGAATTTAAAGTAGAAATAATTCATATTCGTAATATATTTATTATATATTATATATTATTAATATATTTGTAAGAGGTATTGGCACTTATTAGTAGTACTACTACTTGCATTAAGACATTAAATGGCTAGTTGATCTTGTTGTAGAGAGTACATTGAGAGCCAAGCATCAACAATACACTCTCTTTACTACTTGAGGGCTGTTTACGATGGAGAGGAAATCTTCACATTCTCGCTTCCTTTTAAGGCCGGTGAGATGGGAATGGTGACGATGAAGATGAGTTTGATGATATCGAAGATGACGATGATGATGACGACGGTGGCGGTGCCATTGACGACGACATTTTAATAAATTAATTAATTATATTAATATTTAGATTTTATATTTTATATACGAATATTTCTAGAAATGAAATATTTGCGGATGCATGATAGTCGGAAAAGTTGTAATATGAAATCGTTTGACAAGATCTTTATTGGACAACAGACAATTACAGCTTATTAACTCATTACTAACTGATTTGTTAAGATTTTCTTAATATTTAAATAATTAAATTTAAATTAATATTTAAATAATTAAATTTAAATTAATATTTAAATAGAAGGATTCAACTGAACTTTCTCGTACCTTTTACCCGAACTGAAATCCCAAAATCCCAGTCAATGGGACTTCAATAATGTGGCTTAATGGCTCTCGATAAATGCAAATTGCAACTTACAAAGTCAGAATTCTTCGGAATAAAATAAACTTTTTAATAGCTTTCCGAAATCCAATTCGAGAATAGCTCTCTCCCCGAGATCAGGAACTCAGCTCCAAAAACATAAAGTCGTTCATAAGCTTAAATATAATAATATTAATAAAATTGAAAATAAAATGAAATAAATTATTATTATTATTTTAATATTAATGGTAATCATCATCATCATTTTTTCCATGCAATCCAGGCAAAGAATCGTCTGCTCATTCGCAAAACATTCCACCGACACTTTCATATCACCCAACATCAGAAACTGAGGACCTGTTGATAGTGGGCAGCACCCCAATCGTCATCCACGAGGAAGGTCACGAGGGGGTCACAGCCGTGGCGGGACTTCTCCTCAAATATTCGCACTTCAAGGACATCTTCCTTAATATCACCGTACCCTGCAATGCTTCCAAGTGCCAAAAAATATGCCAAGCCGATGTAAGTGAATGTAATGATGTAATTATAATACATTATATATTGTATATTACAACTAATATTTAATGTGTTTGTAAGATTAATTACAATTTTCAGGAAGTGAAATTAAATGATTGCATGCATTTTATGCTAACATTCAGATTTGTCAACAGAAATTCAGGCTGCTTCACTGCTTTCAATTTTATTTGATTCGTTTGTAATTATTTTTAAACAATTGTAAACGTGATGTCCTCAATGTTCTTATAATTTTATGGCGTCGTATTTTACAATAAAATATACAATAATAGTCACACTTGACTTTTGACTTTTATTTGGATTAAAATAATATTTAATATAAAATCTATATTTTTTCCAACAGGAAATAGACTGTTATCTTGTTGACTACAACGGCTACATCATTTATTCTGAAAACAGCAAGGATGTGAGTAATTTAACATTTAACAATTTTAAATGAACTTTATTGACCAATTTGCAAAATATGGTTATTAGTAATAACTTATTACATTTGTTATGTAAAAGCAAACTTTATTCAATATCAGTAAAGTGTGGCGTGCAGGTTAGCCGTAATGTGTCGTGTTCGAAACCCAGCCTGCACAGCCGCCAGCCCCCTTGGGAAGGAGCGCTATATAAATGGTTACAAGAAGCGCCTCTGACGCTATGCATGTGGCTCTGTATAAATGAAGTTACATTAAAGTATCAAACTTTTCTCAGCTTTGTAAAATAGTCAAAATACCTTCATTGTTCCTACCAAAATTCATGGACACTTCATTTTTCTGCATGTAGGAATACCTGGAATTATTAAATGTACTTGTTTAATTAATATTAATACTTCATGTCTGGTATTATCGAAAGACTTTGTAGCAGATGTTAATATATTAGTTAATATAAGATAAAAGTTGATGTATCAATTTGTAGCAATAATATTGTTAAACGAGAACTCTGAAAACGTATATAATTGTAGTACATTGCATACCAGTACTGCATTGCACGTCCTTAACCGATGTATTAATTTTCAAAACAATCTGCAGATTGGGCACTTCTTGGGCGAATTGGAAGGCAGCACCTCCATCTTATTGAGAGATCTCATCATCAAAGATGAAGATAAAACAGACACATTCAGAAGAGGGGTCTTCAGGAGGTTTTAATAGTTTTTTGAGACTTTAATTACTTATTCATGAATAATTAATAATTAATTCATCCTCGGGTGAATAGCTTAAAAGAAGAATATGTTATTGTCTTTTCGTTTATTATAATTAATGTGCCAATAAATTACGTTTTTAGAGTTGAAAGAACTGATTATCAGGCAGTATGCGAGGTCATTAGAAAGTCAGCTTCTCGTTCTGAGCCTTTGTTTAGCAACGTCGGTTTTATTTATATTTAGTATTTTCTTTAATCAATTCAAATAATCAAAAATGTTTTTGGTCGAAGTTTTCCGTCAGAAACATTTTCACTTGGTTGAGCTGGATCTTAAATGAATTTATCCTGTGAGTTTTAGGTTTTGATTGGTAAAACAATTACCAGGAGAATCTCATTACTAAGCAAATTAAACTAGACTATTGCTTACATTTAAAATTACTGAACCATGAAGTTAATATTTAATAAAACAAAATGCTGTTCGTTCACTGTTGTAACACTTAACTAAACATTTCAGGTTGTTGTTTCAATTCGACTTCAATGAGGGGTGGCTTTTAAAGAGCTCAAGTCAAACAGGTTTTTTCAGTTGGAATTTTTTAAGGTTAATTATAAAGATATGCTAAAGCTTCATCTTGACCGTTAAAAGTTTAGATTTGTATTCAAATGTATATTTAGGCTTTCAATTGCAGCCAATGCATCAAGCATGTTACATGAAAACGAAATGTTCCCATATCCATCATCACCAAGTTCCTCGTCAGATGATGAAGAGGCAACAGATTTGGAAGCTTTTAGATCACTAATGTCAGACCTAATAAAAATATCATCCAAAGAACAAGTTTGTAAAGATTCCAAGATTGGTTTCAAAACTTTATAATCTCTTTCTGTCAAAAACTTTTTTTCATTTAGCTTATTTATAAACATTACAGACGCAAATCATCAGTACATTTTCAGCCATATTATCGGGGGATATATTTTTCGGAACAGGTTGAAAAGTGGAAAGAAAATTGCCTTCGGCAATCCAGTTACAATCCGGAGATGACTGTGTCATGTCTGAGAAATATCAAGAAAGCCTACGAGCCTGGCATCAGAGGCTTTAGACCCTGCGTGCAGTCATATGTGAGGTACATTGCCGATCCTACCAGACTGCCTCAATCTGGGATTGTCTTCAAATGTGACCTCTGCACAAAGTTTGTTTTCACCTGATAATTTAATTTAAGAACTTATCAATAAATTCAAGAGTACGTAATTCATTCCAGATCGTACAGCATTAATCTGGTACCAAGAACCAATCTTATGTTGCTGGCCATTGATTCATTGTGCCATTGCAGTGAAGGTCCTATGGCAGACGACAAACCAATTGAGATCTTTCCTCGTATCCTTTGAAACTATTATCATTTAATTTATTACCATCTAATTCAATGTGCGACTTATTGCTCCCAACAGTGCCATGACAAACTATTACTTCCAGCTTGGTTTTTATTACTCTTTCTTTTGAATAAACGTTGCTAATGATTAATGATTAAGGAGGATAGCTAAAAGGCAATGGCTTTTGCAAAAATGTCATGATGGGCCTGCAAAACGCTATCTCAATCATCTAGTTAAGAAACGGATGTGTGTACAAAACGATCACAGCAATATATAAAATGAATATTAATAGAGTGCCTATTGTTTTGAATAAAAACAATCCTTGATTCATCTCAAAGATTCAGATGAGGATCGACCTTGTGAGAATTTGAACTCTGACTCAGAACCTCCACCATGGAGTAGAGGAAAGTGCCCTGCAAGCAGAGAAATTAACTTATTGATGGTGAGTCATTTGAGCAATCCAGACGTTTGAGATTTCCAATACTTTTTTTTTCACAGAAAAAAGAGAAAGTTTTCTGTGGCAAGGGCCTCTTAAATAGCATGTCGAGGACTATCTTATTGCTTCAAACTACGCTAGTCTTTCTACTTCGAGCTGATTGCCAGTACGGAAACTGTTGAACTGAATCAGGCAGTCACCCATCGCAATGTTCAGAGTTTATAACTCATTTCCGCTGTTGATTTTGTTTTTCTTTGTTCCGTTTCGAGCAAAATTGTTGCGCTTTTTGACTTCCCCGTTATTGTCAAAAGCGTGTAGAAGCATTTTGTTTCTGCTGTGAGATTGATGATGCGCCGCGCGCACCGACAGCGCAGAAAACCAATTGAGCAGAATTCAGGGCTTTCAATAATCCTTTGGACAATTAACCCGTGTGAGTCTTTGCGCTACCTGTTTTTTGAACCTCAAATTCCCTTGAGGCAAAGCACTGGATGCATGGCACAATATTTATTTTGTAATTTGTCGATGTCTATATTCGGATTCCCACAACTGAGACTATAATGTGTGCTCAAACTTTTGTTTTGGCGGGCTGGTACTCTGAAAGGTTTCTTATTGTTTCGTGTCACACCATTTAGCGTTCTAGGCCACTAGATTTTTACTGAATCGTCTGCCCATGTGTCAAGCATTGTAGAGTGGAGCTAGGTTATTTTTCTAAATTGTTAAATTAAATCATTTAAATATGAAGCTTCTCTTGAGGCCTCTTGAAATTACATCTGCAATTCAAACAGCTGCTTCATTTCAGTCATTACATGTTCTCAAGATATTTAATTTAACTGTTGATCAGCTATAACTTTTAATAATGACTAGTGTGGGTAAAGATGGACAATAACTCTTGGTTAAAATGAAACACAAACTATTTCAACCATTCAGAGAGGAAGAAATAATTTGCAATTTAATGAACCACACAAACAGGGTTTCATGCTGAGATTTGACTGATGAGATGTGAGATTACCAGAGTAAGTGTAGGAAAGTTCTTCACCAATTTCAATATCTCTCAGTGCAAAGAGAGCTGCATGTGGAATCAAGTTATTCACCCTAACAGGCACCATGAACAGGTTTGGATCACAGGAATGATTTATCAGACGACTCACGTTACCTTTCTCTGTAGCATCAATAACGGTCGTCATTTTTTTGTTACAAAAAATTTCGTTTACATAAAGTATATAATTAAATGATGATGGATCCTCATTTAGCTTCTCAAAGTCATCTGCTGCGGCCATTCGGGCATGACCAGCATACTCGCACACAAAAGTGTATTTTGGTATAAGTTCACCAGCTCTGACTCCGAGACCCTTGGAAGTTTTAGTATCAAACACCACCAAATGCCTGGTGACTCCGTGCTGGACGTTTCTATTCGTACAACTTTCTGAACAACTGCACAAAAGATTGCACTCCTGTAAAAACCTTAGGTTGGCAGAGTATGGATTGACATTCACAAGTCTTCTTTGGTTGTCATAAATATACCCAGATGAGTTGTTGATGCAGAGACAGTTTGTCCCCAGAGAGTTGCAGCTTGCCCCAATGCACATACATGGAGCAAAGTGATCACTTTCGTAGATATCATCGCCACTCGTGTAATTGTCGTTGATATACTAAAAAAATGATAACACGTATGAAGCGTTAGTAATTAGTTATTTTAAAATATGAGTTGCTAACTGTTACTTAGCCTTGTATCCAGTGCATGTACACTTTCAACACCATACAAATAACATGACAACATGTGCTAATTATTGTGCTCTAATAAGCAATTACCTCAAACAACAGAGAACGATTATTAAGCGCAGATAAATCTATTGTTGCAGGTACAGGCTCCAGACCAGACCCAAGCTGCATGGCTCGAGACTTAGCAGCGATAACCATACAACGATGTTTACATACAGTCCGAGCCTCTAAAATCCATCTTTAAATATATTAGTATTTTAAAATAATTTTAAAGTATTCTTTATAATTTAGATCATGTAATTACTAATTAATAGTTCTATGTTTTGCATAAAATAATTTTGTTATATTCGGAAAATACACAAAAACAGGTCGTAGGCTAGACTCAAAATTTTTTTAAACGTTTTAGTAAAGATTGAGATGCTTAAAATAACATCTGCAAATGACAGCGAATGACTTCGACCTGCTCAGTCTGAAAAAGTTTTTTCTCCAGACACCTATTCCAACAAGTGACGATAAATTAACCTTCAAAATCATGTCACGAGTAGAAACACAAAATGTGCGGTGTGCCAACAGGAAGACGAAAATGTCCGGCACATCCTCATGGAATGTCCGGCTCAGTCCGCCCTGAGGATAGAAATCAGACTCAAATACAAATCTGAGATGAGTTCCATGCTTAACAATACCAGCGAGTGTGGACATCATCTACAGATGCATTTGCAAAAAGTAAATTACTTTAGTGATTTTTAATTAAAATTTTATTTAATTATTATACTAATACATGTCATTACTTTTACATAACTAACATGTCCAAATCGTCCTAGTTATGCAACGGACTTTAATCAAATAAATAAACGAGTACCTTTTCTCTTCTTTCCATTATCCCCAAAAAGGGGGGGGGGGGGGATTCTATATTGAAAACACCTTGGAAGATCTCTTCTCGTTTATGCTGCATTAAGTAAGAGTAAGAGTTCCAACAGAGTTTAACTGAAGTTGAACATTGGTCCCATGAAGAAAAAAGCGGTATCACGATTACACAAGTAACTACTTGGAAACTTAGCGACCATTTTTCATTAACCAGAAAAATAATTTACATCATTTCAATCTTAATTTGTTGGTCCGCCTTCATTTATAAGTCAATTATATTTAAGACAAAACCTTACTTTAATAACTTATTTGTGACATGCATTTGGGACACTTTACAAAATATGAAGCAAAAAATTGCCAAATATCAAGTAAAGAAATTAGTTATAGTTATAACTATAAAATATTTTACATATTTAAAAACAAATATCTGTAGTATCTACGTTCTTTGATAAACACATGCTGCCCTAGCCGAGCGAGCAAACATCAAATATCGACTTATAACTACCTAACCATGGAAGACCTATATTCAATACTGGGGGTATCGCAAGATGCAAGCTTTAGTGAAATAAAGAAGTCGTTCCAAAAACTGGCTCTAGTTCATCATCCGGACAAGCAGATTACAACCAATCCCGACCCCAGTGCTTTTCAAAAACTTTCTATGGCCTGGAGCATATTGAGCGACGAAGAAGAGAGGAAAAGGTACGACGCAGATTGGTACAACAGAAATGTTACTCTCATGTCCACGGGCCCCTTCCACGAACATGTGTCTTTTCACGAATTTGTTGAAGAAAACACCGAATACAACCACATTTGCAGATGCGGTGACTTTTACACACTGACGGAAAGAGACGTTCTATTAAAATTAGACATCGTTTATTGTCGATCTTGTTCGTTATACGTGGTTGTTGACTATTAAAATCATTACATGCAACTTTTCCCATATTGTTCAATTTTTGGTGATGACAAAATATGGGTTATCAATGATACCTAACTCAGACAAAACTGTATGATTAAACCATGCTCGTACATAACGCTGAGTTAACAAATGAAATGATTTTGTTTATTTTAAGGCCAATAAAGATACATTTTAGCACTGGTATGACTCAACATGTTTCATCATCAACTTCTGATTACATGGAATTGCGTGAAAAAGGCCTGAAAATGATTAAATTATGAAATTTGATAAAAGAGTTTACTTAATAAAACTGGTATTAATGCAACTCACTCTAGAATAATTTTGAAAGCCCTTTGCATCTGAGTTTGATAAATTTCTGCAAAAGTCCTACTCACAAAAAAACATATTTTTCAAATTTACATCATAAACATAACAAAACAAATTGTCAAACCTCAGCAGACAGAGGGGGAATATTGAGAGAGGGTAAGTAAGAAAAGTTCAAATACTGTATTAGATCTTTGCCCTGCAACCATTAGATGCAATAACTGACCATTTTCAAATTAAATTGATTTAATTTTGAGTTAATTTAGATGCAAACCTGTTTCTCATAAATTTTTAGCAAGCAGCCTGCTATGTCGTTAAGAGTCTGAAAACAAATTGGATATTGAGATTGTAAAAGTAATGTGTACTTATTTTCAATTGGTAAGTGCTTTCGTAGAACCATTAGTAGAGCCATGCTAAAGTCTAAATGGCATGCTACAATAAATAAGAGCTGTTAATCAGCTGTTAACAAACTCAAATTTTAGGAACAGAGTAGAAATATTAAATTCTTACCAGAATGGCCTGAGCATCAGAGATGTTGAATGTTGGTTGCAATGGAGTTATGAAGCAACATGGAATTATTTTTTCATAGGTAAATTTCCTAAACCCTGGAACTGCTTCATTCCCATCTGTAATAACATGTAACTTAACAATATTTCACTCGATTCATAAATATTCTATAGATTAAATGTAATAAATGAAGAAATAATAAATATAGCTTAATAACATAACAGGTATAAGTTATAAGTACAATAAGTATAGCTTATAAGTACAATAAATATAACTTATAAACATAATTACTCCTAACCCCATGTTTCCACCATCTTTTTAAGGATTCCAAAGCAGATCCTCTGAGACGTGGGATCCGAGCAATCGGCAGCTCCTTGCATCAGAGTGTTGAAGACCACTTCCAAGCTCTCGATATCTAAATGGATTAGAACAGACAATAAATCACATGCTTACAGATCAGGGATTCCCAAAGAAATTAAACCATTCTTATGATAACCATCACTTAATCAAGGAAACATTCACAAGTTTTAATATAATGACTTACAATGTATTATTGCCAGAAATGCCAATAAACTCATGAAGCTCACTTTGACTGCTGAGAATCTCAGACGTTTCGTTGTTCATGATGACCGAGATGAACGTGAAATATCCTGTCTGAAGCATCTTCTTTTCCATCCTGGTCACCTGATCGTTCTCTTCGACGGCAGTGGAAAGGGCGTTTTGAATTATTGTAAGTATCGGCACAAATATCTGCTGCATGTACTCAACTATGGTCTTCTGTAAATTTAATTTAATTTTTTAACTTTATTATAAATATCAAAAAGAGTTTAAAATCTCAAATAACCTTGAACTTTTGAATCAATTGGTTCAGGAAAGGTATGAAGTCGTGGAGTTGTTTGATGGAAGCAGACGTCATGAGACCTTCAACAACCGCAGGAGTGAACTGAAGGATGTCCCTGTCAAGGCAGATGACCATCCTATGCAGGAACTGTCTGAAACCCTGTGCAGATTTATAACACATTACAATTTATGCACTGACTGCATAAATTACTAGATCATCATTAATCGAAATCAAACTTTCTTGCTTAATAATACAACCACCAACAATATCAACACTGTCCGTTATTATTATTGGAATAAATGAGAATAATGGTTAAACTTGAACAGAAGCAAGAAATACCTGATGTAAGGTCTGCTGTTGTACCGGAACCTTAAGAACTTTAATGAAGACATTCATGGCTTGAACAAATACGTCGAGACAGCCATTACTGTGGACCGTTTGGTGGCCAGAAAAACCTTTGCTTGTTCGACTGCATCATCAATAATTTAAGGTGATAAATTTAATGTTAATTAATTGCTTAGTAATCATTAAGTGAAAAATAATGCACAATTTTAGTTGATATGTTTGTGAAAAATGAAAAATCCAAGAGAGTAATTGAGAATCAATGAAGACCTAATGAAGGACATGGCGCTGTTCAGAAGTTGTGCGAGGTAAGTTTGCACGTTTTCATCTCTTTCTGCAATCATCTGGAGCAGCATGTCGTTGAACTGAGCCAATATTGGAAACACCAAACTCCTCATCAAGTCGTGCTTTTTCTTCAAATTAAGCAACACTCACATTCACAAAATACAAAAACAATTGCAAATATAAAACTTTAAGTTAATTTAAATTTATAAGTTAATGCTTTATATTTCATCAGAATTTATAGTGTCATTTTAAATATGAATTATTTTTTAATTAAAGCAGTTAAAGCACATCTCAAGCAATTCAACGTAATAATATATTCAAATATTCATTTCACATCTTGATTTTACTACATGTACACCCCACAAGGAGTTCAAATCCTGGTCCACATGTAAGAGTTTCAGCCATAAATAATATTATAAAATGAATGTAAAACAGTGTTCCAGCAGTTATAATGGTGTAAGTTATTATTAATATATAAAATAATAATAATTAATAAAAAAAATAATAATTAATACAAGTTGAAATCACCTCTGGTGGAAATGAACTCTGAATGATAAGAACACTTGCAGTTTCAAACATGAATTGTTGGTCCTCGACACTGAGATGTGACGCGGAAGAATTGTTGTTCACGCACGAGCGATCTCCCCTCTTCTGTCCGAATGCAACGTTCGAAGTGTTGATGACGAGGAGACCTTGGATCCTGGTTAATATCATCTCCAGGTATTCCTGGATGTGCTGTCTGTGAAATGGCATCGAAATGTAATGTTAGAATTCTAAGATTTTAATCGAATACTTAATTGTGATAAAAACAGCTTAAAGATTCCAACTTGTTGATCGACTTGACAAATCTTGAGAACAAATATGAAACCCTGCTTCTGACTTGACAGTGGGCATTCCAAAGGCCTCTTTCATCAAGAAAAGCTTTCTGTTGAACAACAATTTGCCATGAGATTGACACAGGATCAAAGTAATTGAATTCATTTTGCAAGGCTTTATTAAACTGGACTTCAAATTTATGCATTATTACGTGTTTTTTTTAAGAAGATAGATGTGTTTATTAAAGTCCTATTAACAAAATACAAAAAGTACAAATGTCAGCAGAATTCTAACCAGAACTTCGGGAATGAACTCAGGAGTGCAGAAGAACTTCTCGTACCTGACGACGGTCTCGAAGAATTGCAACTGCACTGCATGGTGAGGATAACAGCTCACATTCGACAGAATCATCTTCAAGGACAAGATTTTATTATTATTTTACTTACAAAATAAAAGACATATCTGATATATATATATACATATATATATATATATATATATATATATATATATATCTAGATATATTTCTTATATATCTATCAACACTGAAGCTGTTTATTTATCCGGTCCTTAACAACTTCAGAAACAATGTTCAAACCTTCTTGATCATGTCATGAAGCAGCATGATCCTCTCTTCAGGAATTTTAGAAACTTTACTTCCCTGTCCTGACAGCTTTAAATGAAAAAAAGTTCTTAATTGTTGTTAAAGGAATCATTTAGTACATAATTAAATTTGGCAGATTGATTATCAGAAAGATGTTAGGCTTTAAAATTTCAACCAAACATAAACAGAGTTTTATGGAATAAATATAAAAACGACAAATAACATCGACGACACGTGAGGTCGTGCAAACTCCGAAATTACCGGAATAATCTCTCCGAGGAGGTAGAGAAAGTAAATGGCAACTTCAACTTCATTGAACTTCGAGAACTGCATTTTTTGCAAGGCATCCGTGAAACTGTGGTTGACCGTCTCCAGAAATAAGTCGCATTCCTGAAATATATAAATAACGTATTAACTATAATTTAGAAATATAAGCATACATACAGACTACAAATTACATGCAATATTATTCTTACAACTAAAATATTAACAAAATCTACAAATGCATTGGATATAACATTTTTGGTTTTTGATTCCTAATAAAAGGTTTGATATTGACTAATTAAAACAAAAATGCCCAAGTAGTTCTTAGAACACAAACTAACAAGAGTGCTAAGATTGATGTAAAGAATTTTTAATTCCTTTCTGAATTCTTCAAATTCTCCATCATCCTGAAATCAAAAAGATGCTATAACAACATGTTACAAAGTCAATTTAGCAATATTTCCAGTAAATAAATAAGAATAATTATCAAAGGAATGGTCCAACCTCATCATCGAAGTCGTAATCATCATCATACTTCATCTTCTTCATCAGGATTGGCAGAACACTCTAAAGTTGAATAACAACATATTACTGGTGAAACATATTAATATTTGTTGGCCAATTAAGTGCAGACCTTCACAAAGTCACTCCTGTCCTTGATGGTGGCACTAGGTGGCAGGTTCTTGAGGATTCCAATGTAAGAAGATATAAAAGGAATGATGCACTTTGAGACATCATCATCATCATGTGCAAACAGCTTCAGCAACAGGACCATTTTTGATTTGATGGCATCAAATGCCACTCTTGCTTTTTGAGGATCCTTATCCTTCATGAATCTTTAAAATAAAGTTGTATCAATTATTAAATGTTTTGAAAGTTATTCATTTTTTTAATTCAACTGGAAAGGAAGATTACTTTTTCTATTTCATTTACATAATTTGTTTGATAAACTTTATTGTGTTTGGTAGTATAAAATTAAAATACTGCAACATTTGGTAATAATAATTACTTTTGCCAGCACTGAGCAAGTTGATTGCCAAAGCAGCTGACCAGCTCTGCAAATGCAACCACGTGTTCATCTTCTTCGTCTCCTCCATCGCTCTGTTGACAAAAATTTCATAATTTAATAATTTGAATGGCTCAAATTCACATTAATGAGTAAACATGCTACCAACATCTGGAACGCATATCAATCCCGCTCTGTCCAACACCTCTGCAATGGATTCCACCAGTTTCACTTTCAAGGAAGAATCCATTCCCTTCGAGACGATTTGAGAGAGGCAGTTGCAAGCTGCGCTCTTGACAATCACAGGATGATTCGAGGAACCACTTTTGCCTCCCATGAGCCTGAGTATCATCCCGACGAATCGATCGTTGGCAATGAGGGAAATGTCGATCCAGGAGACGTACTTGCCGATGGTGTCGAGGCAGGAAACGGTGATGTGAGGCGAAGAAGAAAGAGATGGAAGCAGGGGCTCGTAAGTGGCCTACAATTTTGCACATCAGGTAGTAGTCACGGATTCATTGTTATTATCATTGCTAAGAATCTTCTCCTTGTTTTTTAATAAACACTTTAAACAGGTAATTATTAAATAACATGATCCATAAATATTAGACATTTTATAATCACCTGAAGATCACTCGACCAAAAATAAATAAATCAAACACGTCAAAACTCACCAAGACTTCGTACCAAGAGGAAACCATCAAATTCACCGAATGCTCCCTCATGAAATCCTTGACAACTGTGTTCCTCTTCAACTCCTGCAATAATAACATTCAATAAAAAACATTACATTCACCCAAAATGCAATGGTATAACATCGCTGAGGATTCTGAGACAATAATTATTATTAATGAAATCATCATTTCTTGTTAAATATGAGACCATGCTCTGTTGACAAAAATATAAATCATTTAATCACCTGCTCGGTGTGTGGAATGTCCTTGTCGACCACCTCCTCGTGGAGAGTGAGCAGAACTCGAAAGTAAACATCGACGGCTTCGTGGTTGACGTTCGATCCCAGGTTCATCACCACGAGAAGGTCGTTGAAAAAAGACGGCCATTTCGACGGGTAGTCGGACAGGAAGGCCAGAACGAAAAGTTGTGAGAATTTGTTGATGATGAAGCTTCTCCTCTCAGGATAGACATTCTGAAAGATGATGTTGTTTGAAACGTTACCAGTAAATGTTGTTAGCTAAAATTTATGAAATGTAATATCTTAACATATACTCTTACGACGTAATGATTCATGAACACAGATGAAACTCAAAGAAATGGAAAACATTCAAACAAGCAATTACAAGTTCAAATAAAAGAAACAAACCAGATTTTGTATCCAACTGAGAAGACAATTCCTCACATAGACAGACTCCTCAACTGGGGCATTAAGATACCTGATGTTAATTAATTAATTCTCAACATTCAGATACATGAGATTAGCAATGGTAATGATAAATATTCCT
The DNA here is from genome assembly GCA_021613335.1 of Whitmania pigra. Classification (NCBI taxonomy): domain Eukaryota; kingdom Metazoa; phylum Annelida; class Clitellata; order Hirudinida; family Haemopidae; genus Whitmania; species Whitmania pigra. The sequence continues at coordinate 2,564,483 of JAJTWR010000231.1, forward strand.
GGTATTTGAACAACGAGTCCACAAATTCCTGATTGGATAACTTTCCCAGATACAGCACTTAGCAAAAGATGATACATTTACATAACCATTTAATAAATAACTTAAACAAATACATTTACATAACCATTTAATAAATAACTTAAACAAAAGTAACCTTGACAACTAGGTATCTTAAGTTAGCATTTCTCTAAAATATATTTGAAGTGAACACAATTCCATAAAAATTAACCTAGTTTTGAGATGGTATTCCACTACTTGAAGTAGAAAAAAATAAGCCTGATCATTGCTGAAAGTAAATTTATCAGAAATCAATGTCAAAACTTTAGAAATAATTCTTCACTCTTAACAATCTTATAAGCTTGTCATCATTGTATTTAACATGGCTTGTGCACGAAACTCTGTGATGCAATTTTGTTATCTTCCGTGCATATTTATTCTTTAAAACTATTCATTCCATGCACATCTATGTATTTGAATACATGCACCTTCCGTGCGAAGTCATGGAAATTTAGTAATATATTTTTAGCTATCTTCCACGCAGTACATAACATAACCTTAAGGTAATTATGTAATTTTTTATAAGGTATGTTCTGCGCGCTTATATTTGATTTCCCGTCTTCATGCCCTATGCACACAAGTCACAGAATTCAGAAAATCTAGCACGGAAATACAATGATAAAGTATGTTGCTATAAGGTAACGCACGGAATATGGCGAATTTTAGAAAATATTTTCCATGCGCACACATGTAATGTTTAAAATGTATTTTTATGAGTAACTATTGTGGAGATACAGACTTAATGTATGATCTGTTCACAATGGCATTCATGCACTGTTGCCAGCCATTTTCTAATTGTTTGAGATGTTCAAAATATTGCAGAACCTGCAGAAAAATCAAGAATATGACATATGTTAACAATAACATGTAGTTATACTATTACCTAATTTTAATGTAACAGTGCCTAATCAGTGATAAATTATTTTTAGAAATGAGTACAGAAAAAAGCATCAGAAGAAATGATTGAATTAATTATCATAAATAAACGAATATCAATACATTAAGAACACAGTAAATAAACAAATTAATTCTTAAACTATATTGAATGAAAGAAACATCTAACTGCCTGCTGATCTGCTCCTTGGTTGTTGCAGAAATAATCCAAGATATTATTATCCATCAAGATTCCGTAAAACTTTTCAACCTAGAAAATGTTGAAAAACGTTCAAAGTGACGAAGTATCACTTTTATTTTATGACTGTGTGAACACACTTATCGAGTAAGGACTAGCATTAAAACAATGCCGCTTATTGGTTGCAATAGTATGATGCAACTTGCGATTAAACAAAACTATCTATGAACTAGCGCAACAAATCAACCTCATAAAAAATATAAAATTTCTCTGTAAGTTATTTATTGGTAACGGGGCCTCGAATGGTAAAACGTTGTAACTTGACGATAATAGAATGCACAATGTATTTTAAATGCAATGTTTGCATAAGCTATTGATGAAATTAAATATAATATTATATAAATTAATAATAAATAAAATACTTTATTAAAACATTTAAATTTATAAAATTTAAAGATATATTGCCATAAAATTAATTTCATATATTTATCAAATGCGACACTTTAGAATAGCAAATAACAGACATATTAAATTTAAGTTAATGGATAACTAATTTACATTGATATTGTAAAACATTTTATGTTAAATGAAGTGCCGATGTTTATAGTCCACCATATAGGCTGATTCGCATAAGCTCTATGCTGTCATACATTGTGATCTGTTGTTTTTCTGCGCGGAATTAACGCCTAAAACGGCTTTGTTTTTCCTGGAGATATGAATGCTATATCATCCTATAAAATTGATGAGACGGATCTCTTGTGTAAGAAAGGATGTGGCTTCTATGGTAATCCTGCATGGCAAGGATATTGCAGCAAATGTTGGAAAGAAATTAAAGTTGCACAAGAAAGAGAACCACTTAAAAAGTTATATACAATTATTGATGAGGTAATTAATGTCTTTAAATCATGCTCAAATACACAATTGCAGGTTTCTGAAAGGAAATGAACTGTTTGGCTTAGCAAGTTCTTTAAGATTAGATGAAAAAAAGTCTTATCATACAGTTCCAAAGAAAAGCAAACATATTCCGTCAATTTTTGGGAGAACACACCGTTAGTTAATATTACAAAAACATGTCATGTAGAAATTTTCGTTTAGGTTTTTATGACTGATCTTGTTTATGTGATTTGTTACATAGTAGTTTTGTATATTAATTGATATAAATGATGTTTTTGCAGACAATGAGCCTCCACCTTTAAGACCCACTACAAATCGTCAATCAAGTGAAGAGAGTCAAAAAGTTGGCAAAGAATTTAAGGACTTCCTAAAGAGCTTAAACAACAATGAATTGTCTCTGGACATCACAAAGCAAATCAGAGCTATTGTTGAAAAGGTGTCTTCACTGGCTAGCAATCCTGTTGATGAATTGTCTGAAATTCTCACCACCTTCTACCAACTGCTCAATGAACGCCTGCATTCAAAACCTGTTTATAAAGGTGATGATGAATAAGATTTTAAACGAAATCTTGTAACAACGAGTATGTTTTTGTGGAGTAGAGTTTGAATTGTATTGAACAGACTTATCTCATGATGTTGCGGAGACGCTTATGAGCTTTTCGGAGAAGTACATTTTAACGCGTCTCTATCTGCAACTCTTCAGTCCTCAGAGCACCGACGACGAAGAAAAAGATCTTGAAATGCAGGCCAGAATAAGAAGCCTACACTGGATCTCAGTAGATCTGCTGGACGCTTCCATTAACCAGTCCATACCTGAAGTCCGCGATCACGTGGAACAGGCCATTACTGGTTGGTCTTTTATGGTTTTGTGTGTTCGTTGATAACATTTAATTATAGTCCCATCCATCATATGCATGAGTTATATGGTTGATGTTATGTTTATAGGTCTCAATATTGCCTTGTGGTGAGATGGATGTTATTTTATTTAATATGTGGTTACAGTAATTTATGGCTATTTCTTATGCAAGTTACCTATTTAAAATATGTTCCTTTCATTTTTGGGTTATCTTGTAATAATTTGATATAGCATTCTCCACTGAAGTCGATCAATAACATTGATATGACATCGATAGGAATTATTGAAATGAATGCCAGAAGATCTTCACAAGACAAGCTTGCCTGTGTTGTTAAGTGCAGCAAGCACATCTTTGAAGCTCTGAAAGTTTCCAAGAACGAGCCTGCCAGTGCAGACGAATTTCTACCGGCCTTGATTTACGTCATTCTCAAAGCAAATCCTCCCCTGCTCGAGTCCAACATTCAGTTCCTAACTAGGTTTTCACAGCCGTCGCGACTCATGACTGGAGAAGCTGGATATTATTTCACCAACATGGCAAGTCTCGCATGCTGTTACTTTAATTTTCTTACATTTGTTATAACTTTGTGTGCTATCGTGTCTTATTTTTGATGAAAATAATTAGCTAGACGTGGTCGTTTAATAATTTGAAATTATTTTTATGATGGCTTGTTTTATTTAAATGTAATTAAGTTCTATTTGAAATATTTTAGTGTTGTGCTGTGGCATTCATCAAAAACCTGAATGCTGATTCTCTGAATATGCCCCCGTCAGAGTTCAATAGGTACATGGGGGGAGAAATAGCTGTTCACGATCCCTACGTTTTGCATACTTGCGAGGGTTTGAGGCTGATAAAGAAGAATGAGGTTGCCATGAGCGACATCAAGTCAAGACAAGAAAAATTGATGGCTGAGGCCCTGCAACTACAGCAGGATTTAGTAGATTTTTGTGCCTCATTTCAACACGAAGTCAAATCGTTACGTCAGAGGGCTCCGCTGAAGATAAGATCAAAAAAGTCAAAGGTCGACCTGGATGCGGAGGACGAAAGCAGTTCTTCCCTTCCGCCTCCACTGCAACCCCAAGTGCTGAATCATGCTCAGCAGGGTCTCCAATTTCAGCCATTAGTGGGAGGGCTCATGGGGTTTAAAGGTCAACTCCAACAACCGACCCTCATCATATCTTGCACCAACAGCTGTGACGACATGGACGTTGAGGTCCACAAAGATGATTCAACCTCGAATGACAAAAACCAAGTGGAAGACAATTTCAAAAATCTACCAACTGAGTCCTCCCCAGCAGGCAGTGGTTCAGAGCCTACTAAGAACCAGGTGCCTCAATCCCTTCTGTTCGACCTCGAAGCATGCGAAGTAGCCCACTTAGGCGACCCTTTCCTTGATCTGGATGAATCTCCTGATGACATCAGCACCTGCTCCTTGGTGGAGACAGTTATGAAAGAAACGTCATCGCAAAGTCCAACGAACCTTAACTGACCTTAAATGTTTGTCATTTTTACTCACAAGTTGTTTATAAGTTATTTCCGTGCAGTGTCGTTATCACTTTCTGCAATTATCATGTAATTCCAATCAAACGTGAAAAATAAAACGTGCTTCTCATCATTTGCAATCTAATGTGGCAATCTTTAAAATAATTTAGTTAAACACAATGCAGTTAGCCAAGGTGTTATTTAATTTATTGAAAGTTTTAAGATTTGAGGTGAAGAAACAGCCTAAGTTGCTTTGATTCAAACTGAGTTTGGGCGGTATGATTGTCCTCTTGACACCTGTCTATATGCTTCGTGTGAGTTTCCTTGAAGCTTAAACAAGACTGTAACCCCTCCAGCTATGCAGCTGATACAGCAGAGGCATACCAAAATGAAGGACCATTCCAAGTGACCCACGTTCTTTCCTGTCCAAAGAGGTTCCTTATCGTCGAAATAAGTCTGAAAATAACAGGCAAACGCTATGATTGCCACAAACTGGAAAAAGCCTGAAAGAAAAATCAATTGCTTAAAGTGCTTTCAATGAATCGAAGTTTTCAAAAGTACCAGTTAAAAATAGGAGTGCTGAAGTGATGACAATGATTCGTCTGTTGTCAGCAAATTCAGGTACCAATGACAGGACGGCAGTACCGAGTGAGCCCAAATACGAAAAGAACGCAAACACCATGAAGGACTGGACTGTTTTCAACCAATCTTAAAAAAAATCGAACTTTAGCACAGAAAATCAGAAATTTAAATTTAAGGCATTCAAATTCAAGACCAACCAGAATAAACTATGTTGACGAAGTCGTCACACACCTCAACGTCTGATTTGACGGAAACCACATCGACGCAGTATCTCCAGAGTCCAATGTGCTCTTTTCTTTGGATTTGCAGGGATTTGAATACTTGTCCCGTGGCCGCCCATCTTGTAGTTCCCAACCCTATTAGATGGAAAAGGAATGACACACCTACTAACGTGGCAATCAGGATGGAGAGCCAGTCCGTTTCATTTCTATTACCGCTTTCTTTCACTTTCCCCAGCATGAATATCTGTTCCTATATTATCCTCGCTGGACTACAAGCAGACGATTATGGAAACATTCAGGTGAAACTGCTGCAGGTGAATTGTGATTAACAGGTGCTTACTCTCATCTACGTTTAGCCCGCAATGTTTTAAAGGGAATATGCGTATATAATTGGCTCACTTTGGACTCGGGTATCAATTGACACTCAAGTGATGCATACAAACTTGAAGTGCGTCTATGTTAATATTCAAATCAGATCTATATAGGTCAGGAGGTGTGCTTTTCTAAACGAGTCAGAAAACTGAGCTCTTTTGAGATCGAGAATTCTTTTTCATTTTAAAATTGCGCAACCAGCCCCATTTGGGGAAACGAGATCAATAAGATACGCATGCGGCATTATAAGCCTGCCTTACTAAACTTTTTGAGTGATACCGCGGTGAACCTAATCGTTTAATATTAATCACGTGTATCCAACAATTCCAACAGTTTACTAAACGCTTACAGTCCGTAAGTGAATTCGCGATCAATTATCTCAACAAATCGCTGAAGATGGTGAGCGGCCGCATCACAAAGAATCAGTTGCGGCTTTGCAAGCTCCAACATTGACGAAATCACGAGGCAAACGCCCAGCAACGAACGAGCCGACAATGCCAATACAAGATTAATTCAGAAAAAAACTGTCGCAAATCTAACGAACATTATTTGTAAATGTTTTACGCGTCAACCAAATCACGAATGGAAAGTCGAAAAGCAATTAGCAATTTTAGAAGATTTGGAACCGCTTTTAGCTCAAAAAAACCTAACGAAGCCCCATGAAATTGACTCCAAGACCAAGCACCTCTTAATGCAGTTCCCTTTTTTATTCCAATTCTAATCACAAAAATTATTTCGAAATGACTGCTTCTTCTCCCCCAAAGTGCTTTTCCAAATCGTGCACACGAATTAATTACAAAAATGTATGTCTGTTTTCCAAGAAATTTTTTGTTTATAAAATAAAGAAATCGTTTCAGACGACATTTACTTGAAATTTAATATGTCAATTGGATAAAACCTTTTGTCTCGAATAAACTGTGCAGACCCTTTGGGCAATAGAATTCCTTCTTAAACATTCACTCATTAGCAAGAAACTACAAGGAAGCTTCTATTGGTCACCATCCTAAAAAAATTCGGCTGCGTGTTTCAAAAAACAAAAATGACGAAAAAAAAACTGGACGCGAGAAGCCATTTTAGCTCTCATCGGTCTCAAATTGTAATAGCGACGACAACATTATTAATAGTGTTAATAAAACCCTATTAAAATTGTAATAAGATGATACAGATCTAATCGGTCCTATTGATCCTTCCCGTTCACTTTATCGAGGATGAGCCTAAAAACCGCATCGACATTTTTCACGACCGAATCGACCAACGAGGGTTTGTCCTTAGTAGCGAGACAATAAGAAGTTTGGGGTTTGTCGGCATGGAGGAAAGACTTTTTATCGCCGGAGCTGTCGTCCTCCGACCGTTTGTCATCGTCGTCATTGTCGTCGCTCACGTCCATGTCGTCGTCGTCCTTAATGACGACCCCCTGATCGAGAGATGTCGACTCTCGATTAGAAGAGGAAGATGATGATGCTGGGAGGGATTTCGATGTCGAAGGTTGGTCATCTCTCAAGGAGGAGAGAGAAGTTCCCTTGTTTTCTTCAACGCTCGTGTCCAGAACCGAGTTGGTTACGTAACTGTATTCCTCGGCATCGGAATCATCTTCGTCATAGTCTTCGTGACCTCTCTTGTTGCCAGACTTTTTAGTTCTTGAGGACGTATCACTATCTAAATTTGAAGATTTGTTGGAGTTAGGAGACATAAAGAGCTCCTCTAGTTCTCCTTTTGATCCTATCCTCCTTCTTTTTGAAGAACCCTTTCCTGGAAATAAAATGACAACAGAGGTTTTCAATCAAACAACCTAATATTAGCAAATCTTAATGCAGAGTTTAAATTAGATGGCAATTACAATTAAAAAGTATGTATACCAGTGATGATATTTTGAAGTAATTTGGGCGTGGAGGATGAAGAAGCGTGATCATCGACGGCAGTTCTGGTTGTGGCGACGACGGGAAGTTTTGATGCGGGAACTTGTCTCGTCGAGGTTGAAGGCTGATGGCCACTTGTCGCCTGATAAAACTGTAGGGCCCTGAAAAACTGCTGTTGGAAGCATTTGAAGCATTCTATGAGTGACGGAGGAACCTTTTTCGACTCCTGAACCGACAACGTTATTTGCAATGCTTTCAAATCCTAAAAAAGAAACATCATCATCATCATAATTGCCACAAGTAATTTGAATAATTTTTAAAAAATCAGAAAAGGCAGAGTAAATTTTCTTTTGTTAAAGCACAACTTCAGCTCACTCCGTTGATGTTGGTCCACATCCTTTCCATTTCACGGGGGGTCATCGGGTCACTCTCGCTCGGAAGGCTACTGGATTCAATGGAGCTAATTATGCTCGCCATTAAATCTGGATTTTGATTGGTTAGTACTTTTGTGTGGACCTGTTGAGATTGAAAAACAACATTGTCATTATTATTATTATTATTATTATTTTTATTAAATTTATAAGAAAACTGACCTTTGGAAAAAAGTTACAAAAGAACTGGTAAATGTGGAGGTTGTTGAGAGAAGCTCTCTCGTTGGTGAGTACAGAATCAATGTACTCGATAAAAGACGGGCACGAGCAGAGAACATCCACCCACTTCCTGTCGACAGACTCCGTTTGGTAGATCTCGTACCAGAGCTTGGCAAAGTAAGGGAGGTGAAGTGGAGCTCCCTCGTAGGCCACCATGGCTGAGAGCCTGACAATTGCATCAGGCAGGTTCTGGTGGTTGACTGCCACCCTTAAGAGAAGGTCCACAAGATGGTGGTAAGGGTCAAATGCCTCATACAATGCAGCATCGTAAGAGGAATCGACTCCCTGTCAATTCCAATAGATGCTTTTAGTCATATTAATTAGTCATATTACTAATAGTGTTACATTTAACAATAATAATCGAAAGGCTCACATTCAACAATGCTATTTCCTATGGCTAGTTAAAGCCATTATTTAAAAAGACCATAAACTTACTTTTTTGGATTCAACTTGACTTGCATGGAGGAACATCTGGAACTGAGGTCTTGGAGTTCTCAGGTTTGACTTTGCAAGACCTGCCTTTTGTCCTGGCCTTGGGAAGTAAGGCCCCATGGAGACTGAAAGATTGATAAAGTTGTTATTGTAATTAATTATCATTAATAACAACTTACAAACACTAATACAAAATTAATTAATGAAAGCAAACTTAAAAATAGGAGCTATTACTCTCCTATCATTGGTGACACAAAAAACAATTTTCCGCGGTCATATGAACTTAATCGTATTGAAGATATTTCATAATACCAATCTGATGTAAAGTGTTGAGAAATAAAATGATTTAATTTATTTCCAAGCACCCACCTGGCTCATTGGTTGCCTGAAACGAAGCATGTGCCTGAACAAGCATTGGAACGATCGTCTGAATCCACTCGAACTGGTATGTCAAAATCATTTCTCGGAGGCAGGCTGACAGATTAAAGAATAATAATCACCGAGATAGATCATCATAAAAATAGGTTATCTTGATTTAAAACAACAATTTAACAATTATGCAAAGGCAATTATTGCTATTATAAGAGCTATGTACATCAAAAGCACAAATCAGAAATTATAGAACATTCAGAAATTAGAAAGAATCCCATTGAACTCAAAGACCAACCAAAAGTAGCTTGTCTCATCTCAGGAGGCGTGTAAAAGTTGAGGAGGGACAACAACTTCTTCATGAACTCCCCTCGGTCCTTCCAGGCCGTCAGGTGCGGCTTCACGTCACTTCCTAAAATCAAACCCATTATTGGCACTGGAGGTCTCAGGACAATGAATTATTATGGCAGTGGGATAAGCAGGCAGGATCTATTAATTAGAAAAGCAGTGGTTATGAACCACAACAACAAGCAACATTGCAAAGTTTGGAAGAGCTTTTGCAAGTACAGACTTTGAATTGCAATTCTAGATATCTAAAGACAACAAACAGTTCACGAAGTCATGCGCGAATGCACACCTTTCTTCTCGGGCAGGTGCTTCCTGGCAGAAGCGAGCATCTGCGATATGATTCCGAGGAGGTGGTTGATATCCTCTGCAACGTGGCAGGCGGTGGCTTCGTAGTGCATGAGGTGGAGAGTTGTGAACGCCTCGTACATGAGAATGATGCCATTGTTTTGGAGAACAAAAATTCTCTCCTCGTGTCTGTCCAAGAGTATCCTAAAAACTCTGAAACAATGGAGGAAGTCATTAATGGAATTGTTGTCATCAATCCATGTCCTGCTAACAATGCCGACCCTTCGGATCACGCAAATTCAAGTGCAGATGTGATGATCGTCATCAAAATCGATCTAGTAGTCTCGAAGAAACGAAGATGTGCAACTAACGCTACAAGAGTTTGCCATTGGCTCCTAGCGTCGAGAATCTGCAGATACAACTGAATGGTGTTCCTTCTGAATTGAACGACGGCCTTGACGTCTTCCTCGGACATGCCCGGAGTTATGGCCACCATGAGGCGCATCAACCAGTAAAGTTCATCGACGGCCTGCAAATGTGGCGAGAGATCAATTAATTAATATTATGCATTTAATTCAGAGTAAGAATAATAACTATTACAAATGTCATAGAAGAGGGGTTATAAAATGTGACAGACTGAAAATAAATCTTACAGCGGTATACTGGGTAGGATGGGTGGTTATGTTTCTGAAGGCCCACTGAATATTCTGATGAGCAGCCAGGTATCGGGTGAATGCCGGAGACTGCATGCAGCACATTCGCAGGATGCCGTAATATGCCGGCAGTGTGGTTCTGTTCGTCATTATCACTTCCTGATCCTCGTGGTCGGCTCTGATTGGTTTATGTTATGTTGTTATATAAATATTGTTATCTAATTGGTTTATTTAACATTGTTATATAACTAGTATTATTATCTAATTGTTTTGTTATGTTGTTATATAAATATTATTATTTTTTGTTCACCTACATTGTAATGCAATATTTTTATATTGGCTTTTAACATTTTAAAAATCAACAGAGAATTTGGTTATAGAAGTTAAAAAGTATAAACAAAATATTGTATGCAATGGGAGGAAACTTACAGGATGTAGTTGAAAGCAATGTTCTTGGAAATGGATGGATTTGAGACAATAAGTTTGATATTTTCAGGGCATTCGAGACAAACATGATACCAAAATATCAGCATTGCCTGAAACAAGAAATTATTTAATTGTGGAACTGACAAACAAATCAATTCAAACAATGTTTACAAAACAATGCTACAAGATATACCCTACTGAATGCATAAAGAACATTACAAGTGGCACCTGTTTGTTGTGATTGACAGCTATTTGTGGTTCGGACAGTTTAGGTTGGAAGAGCAACCAGAGGTCATTGAAATATCTTGAAAACTGAGCAAAAAAAATGTAATTTCTTAAATGTATCACATCTTGTTGTCAAAACATTAACAGTAACATACAAAAAGATTCCACATAATATTAGCAAGAGTAATAAGAGTAATGTCACAGCAAATGAAAAATAGTAGACCACTTAAAGTATAAATCTTTAATAGTTCCAATATTTAATCACTAAATTTGTTTGAAAATAACAACTCACCATGAGTTTTTCAGTTTTTGAGATTAGGCAGTAATTGAGGACACTGAAGTATGGAACCAATTTTGATGTGCCGTGTCCTTGACCATCTGTGAGGTCACCAGCTTTACAATAATGTTCTGTTGATCATCATCATCACCACCACCGCCACCAACAAACACTTACCGACATATTGGCGAGCTTTGCAAAGCAGTTTCAGGAGATGTCCGTACACTTCGTGCACAACCTCAACAGCCTCCTCACTCATCTTGTAAATAACAAGTTAAAAAACAATGAATTTTTACTCAATCAACATTCAGTTGTAAAACAACTAACAGGGTACTAGTGATACAGCACAACTGAACCGTACTAGTGTGAAATGATTCTCGAGCGAGATGAACAACTCACAGTAATGGGTTCCTTGTGTGAGGTGAGCATGCTCCTGTTTGTTTTGAATGTTTGTCTGAATGTGTTGCTGGGTACCAAAGCCACAAGCAGATGTGCAGCACCTTTGAATAAAAGAATATTGAACATCATCTGAAGGCCTCTTCATTACGGTTAATCTCTCATTTCGTTGTCATTGACATTAACGTCATCCCGATCATCACCGAGGAACAATGAGTTGGCAACGTGACTAACAATTTCTGACTCTGACGTTGCTGTAGGACATGAGATACATTTCAACCCAGGCATCCATGGTTTGAAGGACCCAAGTCATGGCCATTTTGTTCCTCATCACCTGTGTTGACAACCACTCCAGTGCTGGTTGTGGACAATATTCTGCCACCTGGTGAAGGCATGGGGTGGATGAAATCAAATTTCTTCAATAGCAAGTCATTGTAATGCAACAAGGAAATCCAATTGGGAAAATTAACAAATGAACAAACAATGATCATTATCATGCTAACCTCCCAAAACTTGACGAGGATGTGCTGCAGAAACAATGGCATTCCAGGAGGACCACCGACAAATTCAACCAACATGGACAAGAGTTTGAAGAACGGTTGGGTCTGTGTTGCCAACAACATACATCAATAATTGAAAAATGTATTAAATAAATTAAATAAAAACATAACAAATTTAAATATTCAAACATATTGCATATGAAACTGCAGTTACCTCAGTGCCCGTTCTCGTGAGGGAATGGAGGATCATTTGAATGATCTAAAACAACAGCAAATGTGATTCATGAGGACAGCATAAATATGCATAATTTCCTAATTAACAGTAAACTCACATTAGATGCAAGCCTCTCGTTGAACCTCGAGAGACTGAAGATGAGGTTGCATGTTTGTCTTAAGTTGATGGCATCTCTGATTTGGTGATACAAAAATGGCAGTCCCTAAAAATAAAACAACATCGAGTGTTAAAGTATAGAGTATCGTACATATCCGACCTTCTCGTTAAACCAGAAAAACTTTGAAAACCCACCCTGCCACCCAGAAGTGCATGGGTGTCCTTGTCGGACAAGTGGAGATTCTTGTGATCCACTCTACTCTTCTCAACCAGCAGAGCCACCAGTGAGATCATTTTCTCGAGTGCCTGTGGGCAGTACTTGTCGTCGGAGAGGTTTATAATGTCTTCGAAGTCCCTTTCGTCATCGTCGTCTGACAATTCGTTTGAAGTCGTCTGCATAAACATATGTACTTTTTATTTTATGATGTTCTATGCTCTCCATACAGTCTATGTTTAAGGCATCATGATCGTTCTCAGCTCAGCCCTTATATTATCAACATCATAATCATGACTTCTTACATAATCTCCTTGCTGTTTGTGAGACATGAAGAATCCAACAAGTATGGTAATGGTGTTGATTTGGTTCAAGAACCTGCACTCGTTGTCCCTGATTTTGGCAAATTCAAGGAGGAAGCCAAAATATTCTGCAAGGTACCTGCAGTGTAGTCTGCTGTCCTGCTCTATCTGTGGGGAGATATGGCATCATTATCATGCATCCAGTACTGCTACTTGCAATAATTATTAATTTTCCAGTAATAACAATAAAATCAACATTAAAATAATAATTACAATTTTTGCGATTAAATAATATCCAGCCAATTAAAAGCTAGGAACATATTCATTTAAGCATTTAATAGCAATAAAACCGTGGTTTGTTAAATGAAATCAAATGACGATAAAAACAACAATCTTGGACACACAATTTCCAGCATCTTCCTGATGAATCTGTTGACACAAGAGTCGTCCACGGTACTGGAGCTTACGTCTGGTTCATCCTCACTAAACAAGTGAAATGCAGCTTAATTAAATAACCGAAATGAATATTAATGTTCAGTATTAATCACTCTCCACAAGCACACAGACACATAGGTGCACAACTATAGTTTCTAAATATGTTGCGGTGGTCTTATTGTGGGATATCTTTCCCTACAGATCAATCCTTGAGTCGAACAAAAATAGTCTTCTCTTATTTTTAATTATTTGGTGTATAATCAAATTTTTTAGTTTGGCTCAATAATTAAACATCCGTGACTGATGATGGTTAATTAAAAAGTGTTCATGTCAAATAATAGTGATATTGCTGATTAATTAAACAATGGATATGTCGACAACCTCTTGTTATGAACTGGTTTCAGCTGGTTGATAACATGAATAACAAGTCTTTGGAACATCTGTTGGTAATTGATGCAACAATCAGCAAATGATTAAATGCAATTTCATCTAACAACATCTAACAATGATTTTGCAAGACACTCACCTGTCTGACAGTCTGATTGGGACACCTGATGAGGATCTGCTGAGGCCACCAATCATCTTCTGTCATTGTGTCCAAGAACCACTAGGAGAGGTGATCAATTGATAATAATATATTATGAATATATTATGAATATAAACATGAATAATGTTAATAGTAATAACTATGAAACATTAATATGCTTAACATCAAATTAGTTAATAATAATAGGTTAATAATAGATACAAAGTCTTTTGAAACAAGTAAGTTAACAGACCTCGCAGCATCTTCTGTCACTGTTGAAGAATTTCGTGGTGTTCTCAATAAATTGTAGCATTGTTGGCTGCAGAGGAAAGTAATTTGATGAATAAGTTTTAGAGGAATGCTTGTATTCAACATTATATGTAGAATTATATTTGCAAGATGTTTGCACTCATATACAGATTTACATTTACACGAACACCAAACAAACACCACTGACCTTCTCTTTCGCATGGATGAGTGTCTCGAGGATGAATGATGTGCTCAATTTTGTAGCAAGGAGTGGAATTTGAATGTTTGGATTGTTGCGTGGCAGGGTTGCAGGCACGGAGTTGCACATTTGCATCATGAAGCTGATGGCAGCAGATGTTGCAATTAGATTTACACTTTTAAAACATTTCTCTAATCATGTTATCACATGTTCTTTATACAATGTGATCAGTCAACATTCAATAAACATGTGACTCCTTTCACCTGAAATATGAGTGCTCAAAGATGCTCTTGTCCTGCAGGAATTGGGTGTTGTCTTGCCATATCCACTGTTGACAATTTAGATTAGATTTAGTTCAATTCCCAGTAAAATAACAAATATTCTAAAGAGATTAGTTGCAAATGTAGTGTGTAAATATTTATGAAACTTACAAAACTAACCACAACTGACAAGCAAAGCACACACAAACCTCAGCCAAATCGGGTGGCAGTTCATATTTTGATCTCAGCTGATCATCTTCGTCGGTGCTTCCAAAAGGAGTTGCAGTCCCTACGTCATCGGACCGGGAAGATGCCCTGAACGGAGGAGGCATAGGGGGAGTGACGAGGGGGTCTTTCACCTTCAACTGGTTGGCAGACGAGCAGGGGTTCGTGTTGTTGATCCTCTCATAGAACAGCATGTATGCACTGTGTGTCTGGTGATAAACATAATGTTAGTAAGACAAGCAAACAATTATTTTTTGGAATTTGTTACCTTTTCGAATGAAAAGTCCATGAACTTGTCTGTGACCGAATCATAGGTTTTGCTCTGAAAGATCATATGTGAGCATTACAAAGAACACCCGAATAAATATTACATAACTGTTATTTGAATGGTTAGTAATTAATTAATTATTGATTAGCGTAACGTTGACAATAGTTGCATGAAAAGGAATGACTCACGGTCGTTTCTCCGCCAAAACATTCCGATGCGAGTTGTGCCGGATCAAAGGGCTTCACTTCAGCATCGTTGAAGAGGTACCTTGAGAAAATAATGATTTCCTTTTGAGCCAAAACAATTAAAAAAAATACATATTTACCAATCTATCATATTCTAAATAAAATGGTTTCAAATTTTGCTTCTTGTTGTCAATGCACACTCTGAATCCAAAATCCAGTAAAACATAACTCTCAATGAAAAGCAATAAAGATTTTTGAATGAATTACCATCTGTCCTGTCCGATATCAGTTTTATTGGTGCGATCTCTGATGAAGCTGTAGTAGTGCCCGGCGTCTGCAGTTCCGGTGTGGACCGTGACTCCAATCAGTTCGTACTCGAAACCAGTTTCGTTGCTTTGTTCCTCTGCATTCTCATCGTGGTTCGTTGGAGACTCAGAGGTTTGGCTGGCATCGTCAAGCTCTGAAGTGCTGAGTCTCTCTCTGTCTTCGCTGTTGCTGCCTGTCAGAGAACGAAAGAATAGAAAGATTGATATCTAAAGGAAACCTCTCTGAACAAGTAAGAGATCATTTTTGTTCACTGATTCTGTTCATAACTCTGAACAAGTAAGATATCATTTTTGTTCACTGATTCTGTTCATAACTCTGAACAAGTAAGATATCATTTTTGTTCACTGATTCTGTTCATAACTCTGAACAAGTAAGATATCATTTTTGTCCACTGATTCTGTTCATAACTCTGAACAAGTAAGATATCATTTTTGTTCACTGATTCTGTTCATAACTCTGAACAAGTAAGATATCATTTTTGTCCACTGATTCTGTTCATAACTCTGAACAAGTAAGAGATCATTTTTGTTCACTGATTCTGTTCATAACTCTGAACAAGTAAGAGATCATTTTTGTTCACTGATTCTGTTCATAACTCTGAACAAGTAAGAGATCCTTTTTGTTCACTGATTCTGTTCATAACTCTGAACAAGTAAGATATCATTTTTGTTCACTGATTCTGTTCATAACTCTGAACAAGTAAGATATCATTTTTGTTCACTGATTCTGTTCATAACTCTGAACAAGTAAGATATCATTTTTGTTCACTGATTCTGTTCATAACTCTGAACAAGTAAGATATCATTTTTGTTCACTGATTCTGTTCATAACTCTGAACAAGTAAGAGATCATTTTTGTTCACTGATTCTGTTCATAACTCTGAACAAGTAAGAGATCATTTTTGTTCACTGATTCTGTTCATAACTCTGAACAAGTAAGAGATCATTTTTGTTCACTGATTCTGTTCATAACTCTGAACAAGTAAGAGATCATTTTTGTTCACTGATTCTGTTCATAACTCTGAACAAGTAAGAGATCCTTTTTGTTCACTGATTCTGTTCATAACTCTGAACAAGTAAGATATCATTTTTGTTCACTGATTCTGTTCATAACTCTGAACAAGTAAGATATCATTTTTGTTCACTGATTCTGTTCATAACTCTGAACAAGTAAGAGATCATTTTTGTTCACTGATTCTGTTCATAACTCTGAACAAGTAAAAGATCATTTTTGTTCACTGATTCTGTTCATAACTCTGAACAAGTAAGAGATCATTTTTGTTCACTGATTCTGTTCATAACTCTGAGTGCAGACTCTCCCCTAGCTTCCAACTTACCACAAAAATGGACGAAAATGTATTAAATTGACATAGGAGAAGTGAACATAGGAGAACATGAACTACATAATCAAATATTTTAAACACCATGTTAGCAGATTAGGAAAGCTTACATTGCCTGCTGATGAGATTTGTTTCCATGTAAGGTGACATGTCGAGTTTGAGAGGGAAGGAGAAGTGGGTGTTGACTTTCTCTTTCATCATGGTGATCATGTTGAACGTGTATCTCATCGTGTTGAAACACAAGATGGACGGAAGTTTACAAAAGCAGGCCCTGGAAACAACAAAATTAATTTATTCTTATTTTCTTTTATCAATTTGTTCACTTTTAACTGATATGATAAGTGACAACAGTGATATCAACACCAAATTATTCATGCCGGGAAACTCTCATTAGACAGAACAGTTTCACGGAATCATATAAATATCGGTCGGATCCCTAAACGAACAGGACGGGATTTTACCTTTTTTCAGCTCTGACTTTCTTTTGACACTTGGAGCAGGTGTACATGTTGTCTCCCTCAAGCATATCCTTGACAGTCACCTCATCAAGTGACTCCTGCCAATAGCAAAGCAGAAATAATGCATAAATATAAATATAATCCACAAATATTACTATAAGATTTTGCACGTCAATATCTCACGTTTAGATTTTTCATGTCAGCCACCTGACACCTGACAGTGTAAAACTCTTCCTTGGTTCTGCTGACATGAGGACAATCCTGGAAATATTAAATTTAAGTCAATAAAAGTTCGAGCTCAATCGAAACACCTAATATCTATTGCATTGTTTAAAAGGTCTATTCTCTGCAAATTCTCAAAATCTATTTTCATAATGCCAAGTTACAAGTATGTTCATTGCTTACCAAGGAAACCACATTGTTTGTCAGCACTCCTCCAAACAAAGACTTTACCATGCTTTTCTGATAAGTTGAAAGTCGTTTGATATTATCAGGATTAAGTAAATGAAGATCAATGAACAATAACAATTTGATTAAATAATAATTATTAAATCTAAGAATTATTATTAAATAGTTATAATAATCATCACAAACGCAAACCATGTCAGGGCCCATTTCTTCGAGTTTGGTGATGAGGTCTGTAAAGAATTCAGTCATGTCCTTTTGCTCTCCAGTGTTGAGGGGCTGGTGGTCCATGGTGTAAACTTTGCAGAAACTGTAAGGATTGTATGCCTTCCTCTCGCTTTCCAAGAGATATGCAAACATCTTCTTCAACTCAATCAGTATGCCGGCATGGTTCGTCGAATCTAAACACTGTTAGAGCAAACAGCAAGTTAGAAGGAGAACTAAAGAAAGGAAACAAAAACGAGGATTTATTTTTAACTGGCCTTGGCATCGAGAATGACCCTTCTAGCTTCTGGAATCATGAAGAGGTGCTGCATGCAAGTAGCCATGTAGCAGGTTGCACCTAAGTTTGTCAGTCCCACGTATCCACATTTTGATCTTTCCTCATCGTGAGGCCAAGTGTCCCAGGAATACGGCATATGCGAGTCTGAGATTTGTTTTAAATAGTTTTAAATCACAAAGATGATTTTTTTACCCCCAAAAAACAAATAATAATACAAAAATAATTATATTTAGCTTCAACTTATAAAAAAAAGTTGTCACACCTTTGTGGTTCTGTTTCATGAGCAAGCTGTGCAGAATAATGTAGCTTTCGACATTCCCTTTAACCATTTCAATGAGCAAATCAAAGGCAGCATTTCTTGAACTCTGTGACTTGCACTTAGGAAGGAATCGAGAAGTAGGAGATGGCAGGGCAAACAGGCATTGGAATATGTCTATGAGGAAGGTCTGGTAATAGGAGAATAATCAGTTAAATAATTCTAAATATATTTTACTTGTGTTTAATTTCCCTGCTGATTTGCTTAGAAATTGATAATTTGTCAACATTAACAACTAAATTATCCTTCAAAAAAAGTCCAATATAAAGTAAAATATTAACTAGAATCCTTTCTACCTGTCCCTCAGTGGATGTTTTGAATGGTGGATTGTGCTTTAGGAGGCATTGGCAGAATTTCAGAAGACCCACGAGGCCGTCATCGTCCACAGTGTTGTGTCTTTTCTCGAAGAAACCCCGACCGACGATCCTCCCTGCCACTGCTCGGCCGACCTCGCTCAGGTCGGCAAGTTGCGTCTTCTCGATGCAGGCCTTCGAGTCGTCAGCATCCGTTCGACTACCTCCTGCCACCTCAGCCTGTGTTTGAATTCAATTGAAGCAGCATTTAAACACAACATTTTTCATTACAAAATTGAAACATTTAAAACAACATATTAGCCCTAATTCACTTAAATTAGCATTTTTTACTCATACTGATAATTCCATATTAAAGGATACAATGTTGACTGATATTGACAATCAATCACAGGTCAAATTCCTCACCTGATTCCAGCTCTTCTCAGCATCTTCCTTCTTGATACCATCCACCAACTGGCACATGAGCCACAAGTAATCTCTGCATCCTGGACCGTACGGCTCTTTGTCATCGTGACTCTGATGGCAGAAAAGTTTTTGTTCTCATAATGGCATTTATAAACAACTTTCATCATTAAAATTGTTGTTATAATAAAATGTGAAAATAAAAAATAGTTAGATAACACAGATAAGTAACTATTTTGTGTGTAATACAATTTCTTGAAATTATTTATTCTTATATGAGGTTAATAAACTCATAAAATTCATTGATTGTGCCCGAATGTTTACCTTTCCAAACGAAGCTGAAATACCAGGAGTGCTCTTCTTGGCTGGTTTCAAGGAGCAGGCATCAGCGAGACAAGGGAGGAGGTTGTTGAAGGTCAGGATAAGATATTTGTATCCAGTCTGACCGTCCGACGTCTTTCCAAGGCATAATCTGTACAACCCTTGGCACGATTCTTGTCTTATGGACGGCTGAAATTCATTCGTGCTAATCTTTACAAAGTTGTATTTATAAACAGCAATAGTCAAAATAAAGTTCAAATGATGAATAATATAATTAATTTTCATTATCAGTGAACATTCTGAACCTCGAGAGCTTCTAATGTCATTCTCTTCAGCCATGATGGGAAATTCTCAGAAGTGGCAAACATGGACAAGACTGATGGAAAGGAAAAGGCCAGTGACACGAGGAGCGACATGGAGCACCTCACCACGTCGACATGACCCCAAGATGTCACAGGTAATCTATCAAACTCTCGACTGACAAAATGAAGAAAGCAAATTTTAAAAACACTCCTTTTAAGAGATAATAACTAATAATATAAGTAATAATAAGAAAACAATTATACCATTGAAAACAAAATGCATGCATTCAAACCTGGGCATTGCAGCATTAAACATGGTCATCATGAGCACTTTTGTGAGAGCCTCAACATCCATTTGACTTGAAAGATGCTGAAATCAAACACTTCTTATAGAGCAATTAACTCAGACTTACAAATATTATTCCATTCAGTGTCTTTCCGATTAACATGATGCTCGAAATTGTTTTAAAGGATTACACATTTGTTATATATTTAGAGAATAAAATATTAAAATTTATCATTGGCTAGCAATCAGAGCAATGGCAACAATTTGACTATTAATAACAACCAATGACGTCACCTCATTAATGCAAGGAACCACCATCTTCTCGGAAGGTCTCCTCTTGCTCATCTTTTTCATGGGACTTTCCAACATGTCGAACAATTCCGAGTGGTAAGTCTCGAGGTCACAGTTGGAAATAGCAAAGAGATTTATGAGGCGAAGGAGACATGCCAGGCAGTCATTCTGCCACTGTTAACGAAATGTAATTATTCATTCGATTGCTCAAGTTCAATAATAGCAGATAGGAGTCGAGAGATAAAAAAGTCATATCGACTGACCTAAATTTTATTTTACAACAAACTATACTGACCTCATCCTGTTTGCTGCCATCTTGGTCCTGAAGTACTCCTGAGAGAAGGATGGATAAAAGGTGTTGAAAGCCTCCACAAGCCACAAACTGGTAAAAAAGATATTTAATACAACGACCCGTTTAATTCCATCAATATATCCAGCATGGATTCACTTGAATTAGCAATACTGCATGTAATTAAGTTTAAAAGTTGAAATAAATAACATCAAACCACAAAGTAAGTTCATCAAAAAAAACCTTATTTTTCCACTGTTTCTCAGGGCAGCTTTCAAGGGCATCTTCATTTGATTGCACATTTGCACCAGACTAAAATGAAATGCCACATATTAGCATTAAATGTTAATTTGTGATGGCAACAAATTAATAATTTAAATCAAATTGAATGAACATTTGTTACAGACCACTTTGTATGATTTGGATTTGCTCTTGTTGGGTCTCGAGAGAGATTCCACAATAAGGAGAGAATACATGAGTTTGTGAGCATTTGTGGGCTCTAGCAGTTCCCTCCAAGCAGTTTTAATTGTCTGATGAGCAGACTGAAATATGCACATTTCAATAAATCTTTATATTTCTTAATCTTTATTCATGTAAAATAACCTTTCATTTTCTTAAAAATAAAACTTTTAATGATGATTAAATCAAAGGTAGATTCCTTAAAATTATGGTCACACAAAAATCAATGCGAGCACCTTTGTAAAAAAAAAAAGTCAAAACATCAAGTGAGGGAACTACCTCATCCGAGAGACCAAAAAAAGCTTCGAACATCTTCTTGTTCGTTGGCAACAGCATCAAGAGACTCCAAACTTTTCGTGAAAGAACCCTCGCCTTTGTCTGGAGACTGCAATGTTCCTGCAGATCCTTTGCATTGGAGAAAATCAAAGTTATTAACATTTTCTTTATAATTTAGATCAAGTAAAGTCATTGTTCAATAAAAAAGCATTAATGAATGTTTCTTAATACTCTGCCTTCCAACAGGAATCCTTAATAATGTTTTCCCTGTCGACAAAATTTAGGCCCTACATTTCTTCCGACTTTTTTGAGAATTCTGGGAATGTGATTATCTCTGACTATGGGCAGCTCCAGGTTGGCCTTGTGCTACTCACTTCTGACTACACCAGAACAACTCTGGATGCCCTGATTGGCTTCATCAGTTCACCTATTTCACTGTTTTGGATCAGCAAACTTTGACTCTGAAAAGCTCTTTGACTTTGCTTTGTCATTAAACCGGCCATGAAAGCTCTTCGTGGCTCCTTCACTTTATGTAATTGGTATATGCAAAACGGGGCTAAAAATAGCTTTCGTTAAGCTTCATTTGTATGTTGATTAGTTATGAATATAGCTAAATACGTAATTTTTTAGAGTCATTACTTTTGCACAATGATGCACAGAAAGTTCACCCACCCCATCAAAATTATTCGGTGCGAACGAGCTGAGTTGGTGCAGGAGATTAAAGAGGCACGTGAAATGAGGCTCCTCAGTGAGCAGGATCATGGGCAACTTGTACAAGGAGTTCATCAGCTGCTGAGAATCAACTTTCTTCGATCTTCCTCCGCTTTGAGATACAAACACCAACTGCAAGGTAATGATCCACTGAGGTCATTAATATTTATAAGATTATTTATGTCTTTAAATTAATATTCATAAGATATCCGCCTCAAAATTAAGTTGAACAAGAATTTGCAAGTTCACCAAATTATTATTTGGACAATATGCATGCACTTTAGTTTCCGCGCACAAAGATTGAAATGCGTTTCAATTTTCGAGTAGAAATTCTAAATTTCCTACAAAATGACAGATGCCAAACATGCCATACAAACAAAGAAATGAAAGTGAAACCTGATGATCTTTAAACTGCATCTCTGCTAATGTCTTATCGTCCACTTGAGGCGAAAGCTCCTGTCCCTGCGTGATGAGTCTGACGCCTCCGTACACGATGCCGGGATTGGCCGAACCACCTTTGCCGGAGGAAGTGTCGCACTTGTCAGAGTGTTGCTGTGCATTGTTCTTGTTGTGCATGGTCTCCCACCAGTGATTGATCTCGGCTCTCAATTCAGCCACCAGATCATTCGGCGACATCTCAATTGCTGTCTGTATTGTCGTAGAACGCAAAACCAATGTAACCGTACACATATATATATAAAATTTGTATATACATGTATTTTTAATAGTTAAATGCTTTTTAAAATAAAAATGTTTTATAATGAAAAACAAAATGTAATTTATGTAATCCTGAATGATTGGACAGACCCTGGCATTGGAACCTGCTGTCTGGAAAATGATTCTGATCTTGTGAGGATACGAAAGGGATGGAGGCAGGTTCTTGCCGACATTGTAGTGGCTCTGCACCATCTGGTTGTTCAGCTGACACAGCCTCAAGTGGTATGCATGCTGCTTGCGAAAGCTTTCCAAATGATTTGTCAGGAGTATCAAAGCTCGTTGGATCACCAGCAGACTACTTTCTGCATTCTGTTAACATTTCAACACAATTAATGGTTAATCCATTGAAATTTGTAAATAAAATTGAAAAATGTCTCAATTGAGATGACAATTAAAAAGTAGCACGAAACAATTACCTGATAGAGATCGCCAGATGCCACCATGAGGCTCTTCATGCACTTCTGCACAAAACTTTCTTCCTTGTCGAGTGCACCTCCACCTACTGTTGAAAGTATTTCAAAAGAAAGGTCAAACAAACAAACTTAAAAGTGAATATAATGTCATAATTACTTAATGTCAGTCATTCACAACTCACTGCTTATGTAATGATGATTGAGAACACTGATTGCATTCAAGCTGACATCAGTGTTTCTAGCTCTCAGAGCAATCTCCCACAGTTGATCGATCCCATAGTTCTGTAGGTAAGATTGTATATCATTAATAATTTCTCATCATGCTTTGCAGGTAAGATAATCTATTATTAATTAATTAATACATCTCATTATGTCCTGCAAGAATTATCTATTAATAAATACAGACTTGGTGGAATTGATCTATTTTTATCATCAACATTAACGTACTACCTGGTCATCAGAGTGAGATGAGTCACCTGAAGCTGAATGAGCCAAATGGCAGAGTTGCGTGAACAAATTCAAACCAATCATGCTCGTCTCTTCTGCCTTGAGCAGTGGCATCTGATTAATAGTTAAACTGAGCTGTTAGATCTGGATACTTTTACTTTTTACTTTTAAGATTCATCAGTACATCACTATGTTCGGCTGATCGGTGCAAAATCAGAAAGCTAATTTGTAACACTATAAATGCCGTGAGCATCTATTTACATAAAAATTGGTCACATCGAAATCACCTTTTCCACAAATATATGCCTCAACGTGTCCATCTTGAGAGCATGGTAATCCTTGTTCTTCGTTTGGTTGTAGAACCACTGCAGGCAGTCGTCGGAACATTGGGGGTCGTAGGCGAGACAATCCCAGAGGATGTCCATCTGATCCATGTTCAGTCCTTAGAAGCAGACATTTTATTTAATTCGATAATTACATCTAGAATGAAATTATAAACATATATGTAGTAATCCACGACATTATTTAAAACCTTTTTTTTTTAAGTCAGCAATATGTTTGATGCATTTTATGCATTCATTGCTCATTAAAAATAATTGCTAATTTTAACGCAGAGTTCACACAACTCACTGAAACCCTCTGGGGAACCATTCAACGAGAAAACACATGTCAGGAACTGAAGTCGAGATTGGACCTCTTCTTTGTGAGAGAAACTGAATTAACCAAATTAATGAGCATAAATTAATAACCATAAATTAAATGGCAATTCGATCAATAAATGATATACGTTTTGGAGAATGTAAGAAATTCAAAAGTGCATAAAAACACGTAGCAACAAATCTCATCATGTGAAATCAAACCACGCTATGCCAGGCAAATTAAAAAGTTACATCATTTACATGTTGTGCATCTTCATGTCTTGTCTGAAGGCCTTTGTATAATGAAGGAGGTTGTTGAAGAAGTGTTTGAGCATGCTAAGCTCACTATCTGCCCACCTACAGCAATGAAATAGTGAATCATAAGTTAATTATTCAATATTATTAAAAAATCCATTATTAAAGTCTAAGAAGTTGTCATTTTATTTTTGCCAACAGATTTTGGCTTAATTGTCTCAAGTGTATGTTACCATTTATCAAAAGTTAAAAAATAAGGCATTTTACTACAATTTAAGAAATGTTTATGGCGGTAGAATCTTGAAGTTTCAACGAAAAAGAATAAAATAAATCCAAGATATATATGAATAAAATAAATCCAAGATATATATGAATAAAATAAATCCAAGATATATATGAATAAAATAAATCCAAGATATAAATGAATAAAATAAATTCAAGATGTAAGTTGGAATGGCAAAAAGTAAAAAAAGCGAATCAATGCTTACAAAGTCATGTAATGAGTGTTTGGACCACTCCGGTATTGGTTGAAAGAGTTGAGAAGCTTGGAAAGCAGCCTTAGAGATATGACGACAGACCTTTGAAAACAATTGTCTATTGTTAACATGCATCCCTTTATATAATGATGATAATAATAATATAATATGTTAATATGCAAACATCTCATACAGCATTACAATTCTAATAAATTCCTAGCAAATTGAAATTTCATTCTAACTTGTTCTGAGCAAGATTTGAAATGCACGCCTCGATAAACTTTGACTTCATTTTTTTGTCGCTCGTCAGACAAATAAGGGAACTCAGAATTTTCTCAGCCTCTGAGGCCAAACCTTCCTGCAGTTTGTCCTGAAGTAAAACATGAAAAGTACTGCAATTCGTTTAACACAGTGAAAAGTAATGCATGCAACGAAAGGCATATACTACAATGGCCAAAATGTTCAGCATGACTTGTGTTAAAGCATCTTCCATTAAAAGCAAATAAAATTCCAATAAAAAGCATCCGAGTTTGAGATCTTACAATGTTGTGATCCTGAAGAAGATCCCATATGATGGTGTTCTGAGGTTGGCACAGTTCGTTCAACTTTGCCTCGCCAACATCTCGAGGACCAAGACTTACTTGTGTCTCGTGGAACACTTCATTCACAAAAATAAGGTCATATAATCATTTCAATTAATTAAACTAATATTCCAATTAATTATTATACTCATTATTAATGAGATTTTGTATAAGATCTAGATGAAGTAATTCATGTCCACATTGTACCAGCATTACCAGCCTGCTGGTGAATAATGAAAACACTCATAGACTCATTTGAGGCAGTTGCATTGTACTGACAATATTGCATTAAATGAACTATCAATAATAATGTCCTTGTAATTGTTCTCAATACAATCAACTCCTTATAGTCAACAACAATGATGCTGATGCTTATGGCGCTGTACAAATGAAGTTGTTGTTATTGTTATTATTATTATTATTAATATTATTATTATGCTGAACAATCGGATACAATGTAATAACTCCACAAAATGACTTTTTATGCATTGAAGAAACATTGGAATAAATTTAACACAACTGGTCACAAATATATTAACAACAATTTCAAATAAAAAGCCTACCTTCCTGGAGGTGAGAGTGAGCATGCAGGTGGTGGTGATGGTGATGATGAGGATGGTGATAGAACGGGGCAATGGTAGCCAGTTGAGGCTGCAGAGGGTGTAGGCCGACGAATGGCGAATGCGCGTTGATGTTCGCCAACTCTTCATCGCTAATGGCATCCTCGCCCTCGAAGTCGGACATGTTTTTCTCCGACTTGTTGGTAAATCGAGAGCTGTTGCTCGTTCCCTCGGGACTTAAAATATCCTCAACCAGATTCCTGGCAAAAAATTAACATTAATGCAAATTTACTTGCCATGGCACGTTCCATCAAGAGTAAGCCCGTAAGAGATGAAAGACGAACACCAACCCAGGAATGGACTGATTAGACTTAAGCAGAATGACTCCGGGCTCGTTTCCAGACGAATCGAGACAAGCCTCGAGATCTTCTGCTGTGAGGGCCTTGTTGCCTTCATCATCGAATTGCATCATTCGTCCACCGTCCTTGACCGAGTAGGCCTCCACGAGCATCGCATCAGTCACCATGGCTACGTCGTCGTCTCTGCACGTCGGCAGGACCATCAGGTGCTCCTCGGAAGATGAGTCACCTAGCTGTCTCTGATTTCGAGGAAACAAATTTAGAGATTACAACAATTAAATGTTACTGATGGAATTAATTAATGAACAATGTGCTGAATGATTATTTCATAATTGTCTTTAAATGTTACAGGCTAGAAATGCAAACAATGAAATGCGTGAACATATGCATTGTCCAACTTGAAAGTTTTAGTCCTTAATTTCTAAAATGTGATAAATTTGATCACATCACAAGTTCTAAACCTGCTGCTTGCAAACAGAGGAATCAACAACAACAGGTTGAGTCATCTGCAAGTGATTTTCATCATTTGTATTGGACTTCTCTTCTTGTTGTTGGTAAATGTGCACTTGTGTAGGCGAGTCACCAGCTGGTTTTTCCGACTGCTGATTTAGATGCTGCTGGAGATAACTCATCTTATGTTCATGTTTCTGAGCCTCTGGCAAATCTTTATGTATGGTTTCACTGTCGCCGAAATCATGTAGGCTATTATCAGCATCACGAGTTGCCAAAGAACCTTCGTTTAAACTCTTCCCTGCAATTACAGCTCTTTTCAGTGATGGATGCTTGTCCTTCACACCTCTTCCAATTTTATCAGAGTTGTCAGTTTTAGCCATGAGGTTGACAAAATTTTTCTTTTGATTCTTGAGCCTCATTGCCATCATTAAAGCCCTTCGACTTTTTCCGGCAATCGGCCTTCCAACGCTGATGCTTCCCTGGAAATCTTGAGGAGAATTGGTCAAACAAATTTTGCTTGAAAACCTCCTCTTGTTTTTTCTTTCTTCGTCGCAGGTCGAGACACTGCCAGAAGAGGAGGACGAGGGAGATGCCGAAGGCGACTTCTCTTTCTCCTCGTCATTTTCGGCCGCTCCGGTCTCGTCTTCTGCTACGTCGTCTTCGTCGCTCGACTTGTTCTCCTTGCAAGCAATACTGCCCATGTCTACCTCCGAATCGGATAAATCCCCTGCGTCGTTATTTTCATCGTCGCTTTCCTTCTTTCCCTCTTCATCATCAGAAACCTCCTGTCTGTCCGTGAGTTTGTACTTGACTTGATTATGTGGAAGTTTGGGCTTGAATAAGACTCTCCCAGCGCTGAGTCCGTCGTGGAGCAATCGGAACTTCTTTTTAAACGGGCTACTTTTGGAGTTGTCCATTTTTCTGCTTTCGCTCATCTTGATGATCCTGTTCTTGCTGCCCTCGTTTTCATTATCATCATCTTCTTCTTGCCTCTGCTTCCGATGAGTACTGAAACAAGAGACTGCAAGTGAGATTGCTTATAAGGCAATCAATCGTTTGTGGCTTTTTGAAAGTTCAATAGTTAGGCAATTATTGGGGAATCAAAACCTTTCAAGATGGTAATAAAGTATTTCATCAAATGTTTCAATTTACAATTAAAATCAATTTCACTTAATTCTCTAATACCTGTGTTTGAGTCTTTTAAATGATTGGTCTCTATTTCCTTGGTGTCCAACCATTTTGAGAGGCAACTTTTTGTGATTTGATTTCCTGTGCTTGCCTACATTTCTACTGACTCTCTCCTCCTCTTCACTCTGATTGTCATCATCGTCCTCATCATCAGACTTTGGTTCAGATCTCTGACCATCTGTTGAACTGGACTTAAATCTGCATTGAATAACAGAAACAATTGAAAATACAAAAGAAAGAGATGGCCATTAAGCATTATTACTTAAACTTTATAAAGTGATGATACAAACCTCCTATTTCTGACCATGGGTCCCTGTGAATGCCCAGGAAGTTTAGCATGGTGCAAGGATTCATTCCAGCATTCCTTTAATGGTGAGGATGCAGCGAGCATCAGGTGAGGAATTCTGTGGTGTTGGAGATGGTGACTGCTAAAGTGATGGTGGTGCTGCAGAGGGTGTCTCAACTGCTTCACCTCTCCCATTTCCAGTTCGTTTCCAGATGCGTCTGCATCCTCGTCGTCGTCTTCCTCTTCCTCTTCTTCGTCGTCGCTATCCGATCTGCTGCTGCCAAACTGGGCTTGCTTCAGAAGTTCTCCAGTCACTGACAATGTTTAATTATTCAAAAATAAGGTTGAGCAAGTATGATATATCATAATGATTGGCTAATATCAAAGCAAATAATAAAAATAAAATTTGAATTCAAATTATTATAAAAACATTATGGACAAAAAGTATAAAATGAATGGTAGAAATCAATAGACCACTTAATACTTAAGAAATTGACACCATTGACAAGGTCAGCATCTTCAGACATCTGCTGTGCAGCCACAGCAAACACCTGTGCCTGGTTACCGTGGTGACGGGCAACTAAGGTCAATGTCTGATGGTTCTGCGGAGTCAGATTGTTCATCCACAACAATTTTGTCAGAGCTGAAGCCAGCATAAGAGTCTGAAATATTTAAAGTAATAATGAATATCATTCTAACGACGGCAACAATCATGGATGCGATATGCACCTCAAATGTTACATTTATAATTTTTAGCAAATGCATTTTTTATAATAGTGTTTGATATTGCAATATTTAATTTATATCACTTTATTTACTTATTATTTCAAGATGGTGTCAATAGTAAATGATACCTCATGGGTACCAATCTTTAAAAAATATAGCATTATTCTTACAACGATGATTGACATCATTAGTAAAGTTTTTAAATTGTAGATTAAACGAAACAATTCTCAATAGAAAATGTGATTCCATATTGATTTTAAAATAAATGAGACAATTAATCTTTATGGCACTTTATGGTGGATGACAAGCATTCATTAACTCGTGCCAATACCGCACTACCATCTTAATGATTTCGTAACAATATTTTTAGTCTTAGTGTGCAACCTGCTCCGTGTGAGCCGAGGGTTCCAGCTGTTGCATGAGACCGTGGAGGTGTTGCGCTGGAATGAGATCCATGTTCTTCACCATCATGGAAAGAATGTCGAGCACCTGCTTGCCACAATGCTTCAACTGAAAAGTTATCGTCGATTTTGACACCAAATCATATTTGACTGGGTAAATAAATCAGAAGATGAGATCTTAAATAATAAAGTCACGAAGCATATCAGATTTGCTGGCGACCTGGCTGGCTCCCCAAATGACATCCACATGGTCATTTGTGAATCGACATTCCAGAGCCAGAAAATTCAGGATGACTTGACTTTGTTTGATGATCTGAAAATACGGGTAAATGTAAAACAATTCCTATAGAAATATGATTAAATGTAATTGAATAACATTGAAGATTGGGAGGCTATTGAATAACTATCAATTAAAATACATTCTCATCACTGCAAGTCGATTACCTCGACATGAAGATTCGGTCCAAATATTTGTTCTATGATCTTGTTATCAATCAGCCAATCAGAGAGCTGGCTCCCCACAGACTCCACCTCTGCCATGCCCTCACCCTGGGCAAGCTCTGTGTACATGTTAATCTGCGTCTGGTCAAATATTTTAAATATTTATTCTATATTTAAACAAATAAATAGCAACATGCATAAATTTAGACAATGTCTAAATTTGTTTCTTAGCCATTGTTGGTGCTCCTTAAGTTGATATTTAATATAGCTTGAGTGAAATTTAAATAAACTTACGTTGATTTGAGCAATTCCTGCGAGTCTGAGTGTGAGCATTGAGCAAGTGAAATATTTGAATGCCAGATCCAATCCTTCCTTGTCGAAGGTGACGAGACATGTTTGATTGGTCAGGTCTCTGGAGTCTTTGAGTGCCTGCCAAACCAGTTCCGTCATGGTTCTTGCCATGGTGGTCCTTAGGTCCTTCTCGGTGAAATGGCACATGTAGCCGATGATCTGGCGACGTATCATGTTCATGAAGCGTGCCGCTGCTCTGTAATTCATCCACATGCGAACCTGTGCATTTGTTGAATGGCCAAAGAGTTAATAAATTGATTTAATGTCTGAAAAAATTATTTTAAATTTATTAAAAGAACCATTAATCAGAACAGCAATAAAATAAAATTTAGCAAACCTGAGAAAAAAGCAAACTATACTAACATTTGCGCAAATACTGACGAGGGTTTGGGCCACAGACAGTGGAAGCGTGTCAGGTTGACTGTCCCTAAAACACTGGGCAAGGGCCTTGAAGCCATTGCTATCACAGAAATAGCAGACGTTTCTTAACAATAATAGAGGGACATCGGGATCCTGTTTCGATTAAGTTCTACACTTGACATCAAAACAACAATAATTCATTAATAATAATGCAGTCGTTCATTGGCACTCCAGCAGGTAATAAGTTTATAAGGCTTTACGGCAATAAAAAATTGTAATTTATTAGTTAATTAAGACTCCATATTAGCTTAAATATTTATGTTCCAGCATGCAAAGATATAAGCAACAGTTGCTACACGAGATCTCAAATAATCTGATATGGTGTCATAAAATGGTCTGCCCTCATAACCGATTCAATAAGGCACTCATAATATTGGCTAAATATTGTGACATTTAAGCCTTCATGGTACTAACATTTAGTTCACAATAAGTATTCAGAACGCTGGTGTCATGCTTTGCCAGCTCTTCTAAAGTGGTTGGAACTCTATGTTTGAATGCAAGATACAAAGGGAATCCAGGAGAAAAAACTTTTATAACAAATTGAAAAAGCCTATCTTTCTCTTCGAGGCTCCAAGTCTCTTTAGACTGCAAGCAAAATTGTTTAAAAGAATAATTAATTTTAAATGCTCATGACATCTAAGGATGTTAAGTCCAAAAGCATGAGATTCAGATTCAGATCCATGCCCAGGATAAGTGTACAAATTAAATTAAATTGCAGCATCAAAACAAATAAACACAATGTTAGCCAAGAAACACAAACATCTGGTGAGCTGTTCCTCCTCCCATCCATGCTGTCATCCGTGCTCATTCCTTCCATCAGTTCCCTCGACGATGACTTCGACGTCTCGAGGCTCGTGACGTCGACTTCGTCCTCCTCGGTCGTCGTCGAGGAAGACGTTGCAACCTTTGCTTCTCTGGTCAGAGTTTCGATAAATTGGATGGCCTGGGCCAACATCAGCTGGATGACGTTGTTGAAACGACTGAAGTTTTTGATGTCCGCATAGCAGCACATGCATTGCCTTGAGGCAGAACGTTAATACATTGCAATGATGAATTAACAAATGGTAACAAAACTAAACTAATGGTCGTGAGAAACTTATTCCAAAATTAACTTGTAATAATATGTTTAAATGGAATCATTAATGGCTTTACAAGCAATATTGTGTAACAATTAGGACAAATGAATCAAAGGCTCATATATTAAGAGAAAGAAATGTCTTTAATACAAATTCAAACAAACTACCTCTGTTGTGGCCATAATTGTGTGTAATGAATTATGCTAGTAATTTCTTTTTTGGTCAATAAAGATCCGCTCTTATCGCTATTTCTCACATCTCCTGAAACAATTCAAAGGAATCATTGTAGACAAAAAATGATAACGAGTAAAAAATAATAAATAATTTTTATGTGAGCATATTTTGATGGCTTAATTTAATAACTACAAGTATAGTTTGAGGTTAATGACACAAAAATTAATCAAATTATTGCCCAACCAAAATTTATGCAAGCTAGAATTGGTCTGATAAGTCTCAGCATTAAATCAACAGAATGTCTCTGATGACATGCATGTGGCATCTTACAAATTAACTATTATTATTATTATCATTAATTATTAATATCATTAAAATACAAAAATCACTTATGTATGCCAATGCATCAGCACAAATGAAATGAATCATGGAATCAAGATGATTTTCTAAGTGGCTTTTATTTATTTTGCTAAAGTCTGTTGCATAAGAGGCCTCATCATATCATTGCATTGATATTCACTAATTACCTCATTTCCCTATTAGTAAAACAAAACTTATTGAACTCTTAGTTTATAGGCGATCAATATTTTGATGGACAACTGCAAATGAAAGATATTAAACTAGCTAAACTTTGAACACACTACAAAATTACAATCACTTTAATAAAATTCAAGATGCACTCAGTTGCCACAGCAAGATATAAAAAATTAGTTTTTAAAAAGTTTTGAAAACATTTGAATGGCTCAAATAAGCAGACCAATGAGATTACATCATTCTTAGCTTCAAAAAGACGCTTTTATATATAAAAAAAACCTAAAGAAATGCCACATCAAGGACTTGAGTTTAGAATCTAATTGTTTGAAACAACATCCAGTTATGCTTATAATGCAATAACAGTGTTTTATCAACCTAACTTTACATCCAAGATGCAATGCGAAAGCTCAATAAAATGTATGTTGCCAAGAAGTAATGTAATGAGTATCCAGATGTTCTCTCGTGCACAAATCAACAAAACATTAGTAAAATAAACAAAAATGATTTACTTGATTCGAGAATCTCAAGAATGTCTGCACAAACGTCGCACATTATAGAACTTATAAAACTAAAATATAGTCAGTTTCGGTAAAATGACAAAAAACCTATCATAAACCACACTTATTTGTTTTGAAACACAGACATCTAGGAAGCCGCCATTAAATTAAACGGAAGCCACAATCCTTTGTTTAAGAACTTAATTTATGTATGCAAAGTCATTTTTCTAACCGTTTATTTTTATTAAATGTTGCTTCATCAAAACATCATTGTGGAATTAATTATAAAATATAAGACATGTTTTCTTGTTCATAAAAGAATTTTGGTCAAAATGTCAAAACTACACCATTGGATTTTATTAAATTGGTAATTGTATGTTGTAGTAATATTTCTCTTGGCAAATTCTTTGAACGATTACGCTGTGTAGCAGGATAAGCGAAAATCTATTTTTCTTAATTTTAACAGCAGATGCTTCGTGAAAAAAGGAATAATAAGGTTGCTAGCAACTAAAACTGCTCTCTTTTTTAAGTTATTTATAAAATGACAAATTTTTGCTTTATATTTTTTGACGACCACAAAATCAAGGCAGAAGAAACGCTTCAAAGCCTTGTAAACCTTAAATTATATTACTGTTCTCGTTAACAAAAAAGTTTGTTTTACGTTTCTGAAAATGAAGCCAATTAGACATAAATTTTGTTAAAAATTTCTATGGTTAATCTATGGCAACGACTATTCTTTGAGTTGTTAATGAAAGCTTGGAAGGAATTGTGATTGCAGTGACTGACAGATTTAAAAAATGCTTTTAAATTATTGGATGGAGTGCTGGAAGCTTAAAGTGATTCATGTCACCTTATTGCAGCATCGGTCGATATAAAAAATTTAATTAATGAAATGCAATTTGAATCTGTTTTGGATTTGGTTTGATTAATGTGAACTTTGACCTAAAGTGATGTATTTTAGACTCGGTCATATATGCTCTTTCCAACAGAGAGAATGGCTGTCTCTTAAAAGGTTGTTATTGTTATCGCACACTGTTAGTGTCAGCTGTTCGCGAACCAAAACGCACAACCTCGACATTGGCGGGTTGGTCAAGCAGCCGCTCAACTACATCGATGGACGTCGTGTAGCTGTTGATAACCCATCTTGTTTGAGCATTGTTGAACCAGCCACTGGTTAGTTGGCCACAGTTGGATAATCTATGTTTGTTTGGTTACTGATTGCAATTTAATTTAATAAAATGTTATGGGTTTTTTTTTAATAAATAAGGGAAATGTTATGGGGAAACAAATCAAGCAGACAGACAAACTGTTGAGAAAGCTGTGAGAAGTTCCACAAAAGCTTTTCTTGATTGGTCAAAATGCTCACCTTTGGAAAGGGGAAAAGTTCTCCTTAATGCTGCCCAATTGTTAAAAGTATCATGAATTTGGCAGTTTTTTAGATATGAATTGATTTAAAAAATCTTCATTGCAGACAAAAATTAATGACATTACCGAGTTGGAGGTTTTTAACAATGGCAAACCAATATGGGAGACACGATTTGACATTGTTGGATGCATCGATTCTCTCGAATACTTCGGTGGTTTGGCTACCTCTCTGACAGGTAACGATACTCCATAGAAATTTGTATGAGCAGAAAGTGCTCAAAATCCAAAAAACATTGCTTAACACATTAATTTTCTGCAAAGGTGAATTTGTCAATCTGTCAAAGGAATGTTTTGGTTATACTGTTAGAGAGCCTCTTGGTGTTGTTGCCTCCATTGGAGCATGGAATTATCCTTTTTCAATTGCAGTATGGAAATCTGCTCCAGCCATTGCTTGTGGAAATTGTGTAATTTTTAAACCCTCAGAGTTTAGTCCTTTATCTGTAATGAAGTTAGCTGAAATATATAAAGAAGCTGGTTTGCCAGATGGAGTGTTCAACATTGTTCAGGTTATATTTTACTAATTAATTATATAATTAAATTCACACGCTTTAAATTGCCGTCATTCGTCCAGATCTAATAATGTTGACTTTAAGCATTTAATAAATAAAAGTATATTTACTTAACACCTTAAGCATAAGCATCATAGGTTCTTAGACAATTTATATGGTATTGGTTGCTAGGGTCACTTTGTGGTGAAGCAGGCTGGGTTTCAAATAAGACTGTTGCTTTTTACTGATGGAATGCAAACCCTCTGAGTTAATGTTCTCAGCAAGCAACTTTAGAGATATGTTGGTTTACATATTTATAAATTAACTTTCATTATTTACAGGGAGATGGTGAAGTTGGTCAAATGCTATGTGAACATTCAGGAATTTCAAAAATTTCATTAACTGGCAGTGTTCCAGTTGGAGTTAAAGTTATGCAATCATGTGCCAAGGTTGAAAATTAGAATAATATTTTGGAATAAAATTTCTTTTAGGTTGATATATGGAGAAATTGGTAATTTTTGCTTAAATTTGAGAAATAACACATAAGTTTCTTGTTGAACAGTTAACTGCTATGGATCAAATATTTTATATTTTTTGTGAATGGGGAATTGATGTCATAAATCCATCTAATTATTATTAACTATAGACTAATGCCAGTCTTTAAATATGGTCTGGGCAGTCCTGATAATGGGACATCACTCCCTGAAGACCGACCCTTGAGCTGATGGCGTTTTACTTTCCTATTAATATATTATGTTAATATTTTATTTTTAATGTGCATATTTATATGTCTGACTCAATAAAAATTGCTTTATTATCTAAATATTTTATCAAATAATTTGTTTCCAATCATGGTTGCAATAACCAAAACAGATGGCTAAATAATCTCTTTTCCATTTGATTATGAATGCAAAAAGGATTTGAAGCATATCACTTTGGAATTGGGAGGAAAGTCGCCCCTAATCATCTTTGAGGATTGTCATTTGGAAAATGCGGTCAAAGGAGCCATTGTTGCCAATTTCATGACTCAAGGACAGGTATTAATGGACTTTGCCTATTGATTTGTGGTAGTTGTGCTTTTTGTTGGATTTCAAATAGTAAATAAATATACAGTTACTATAAATTTGTAAAATAAATTGATTGTAGCAATTTGTTAAATAATATGATGGCATTGGTTTCATTTAATGCTATCAATGGAAAATTTGTAGGTGTGCAGCAATGGCACGAGAGTTTACGTGCACGAAAGTATTTGGAGTAATTTTGTTGAGAAATTGGTGGAAAAAACTTGTTCCCTGAAAATAGGGGACCCAATGGACGAGACAACACGAGTTGGAGCAACAATCCATGAGCAACATTTTCATAAAGTTGCTTCTTATATTGAAGAGGCAAAAAAACAGGTACAACTCATCCAAGGGCAGATTTAGGGGGATGTCAGGGGGTATGGCCTTTCCCTTCATTTTGAAAATATGAGAAAAAAATAAACCTATTATAAAATAAAATTTAACATAGAAAATGTAATTTAATTTTTAATTGAACTTTTTTAAAAATTATTTTATTAATTTACACTTTCGACGAAAATTGTAGTAGTTGTGCTCCCTCCTTTAAATACATAATCCCACTGATTCCAGTGCATGGTCCCTCCCACCAAAGTGTTCTAGATCTGCCCTTGAACTCACCTTTTGTTAAAAGTGTCTACTGATACATGTTATGGAAGACTTTTACAGTCTAGTCAACTTAATTAATTTAACTTCTTATTTCTGGTGGACTAGAAATTTTTTTTTATTTGTCATTAAATTTTATTCTTTTATCCATTTAAAGTTGATTTCACTTTTCAGGGTGCCAAGGCATTGTGTGGTGGTGAAAAAGTAGACCTTCAGGGTTACTTGTCAGGAGGGCATTATATGAGCCCCTGCATTCTGAGTAATGTTTCAGACAAAATGAGGATTGCAAGAGAAGAGGTTTTTGGACCTGTGATGTGCTTGTTCAAGTTTTCCTCGGATGACGAAGTACTTCAGAGGTGCAATGACTCTCCTTTTGGCCTTGCCGCTGGCCTCTTCACGAGGTAGGAGACATAGTAGCTTGGCGAAGACATTGCGTTCAAATTTAAATGATTCGAGTTTAGTTGTAGTGCAATTAATGTGTTGACTCATTTTATTCTAATGATTCCATTTTATAGGGATTTAAAAAAAGCTCATTCAATGGCCTCAAAGTTAGAAGCAGGTATTGTTTGGGTAAACAATTTCAATCTGACTCCTTGTCAACTTCCTTTTGGTGGCATAAAAATGTCAGGCTTGGGAAGAGAGAATGGAAAGCAGGTGTTTGATTATTACACCAATGTCAAGTCAGTCTATGTGGAACTGGGAGATGTAGACTACCCATTGGAGTAGATTTGTGTGATCTCTCTAGATTAAGTAATTAACATTGTTAATTTGTGATCAAATTGAATTAATTTTTCTTTAAAAAAAGCATATGGTATTTGTATTGATGATATTTTTGCAAACATGCACGATTCATAAAGCAGATCTAATTTGAAATGTGAATAATATGCAATCAATATATTTTTTCTTCCTCAACAATTTGGATGTTTGATTTGTGTGTTTCAAATAGTTTTTCTAGCATGACTGCAACTCAAAGGTAATTTAAGACCTAGAGGTGAATAGAAGTTGGAATAAGAAATGCAAATACAGTCAAATCTCGGTACTATGCCACCTCGCTATTATACCACTTTTGCTCGGTCCCAACAAAATTCAATACAAAATAAATTTATTATGGCACCCCATACTCTATGCCACTATTGTGTGACTGTTAAAAGGCACGAGTCATGAAAAAGTCTGTATTTCTGAGCAGTGTTCGATTATTTATAATAATCTAATGACTGTATATATACATTTACCCATCACTAAACTAAGTTAATTGAATTTTATTTTAAAATCTAGACGATTGTTATTTTTTGGTATATGACAAGAACCTTTCCCTTTTCAATCAGTCGTTCTTTTGTTATTTTTCTTCAAATTCAGCCCATAATGTCAGCTCAGAAACGCAAACGAACAGATTTTAAGCTGAAGGAGAAAAAGGAGTTTTTATTTGAGAAAACAAGACCGATTTTACAAACCTTCGCTACTATGCCACTCTCGCTACTATGCCACTTTTGCTCGGTCCCGACAGGTGGCATAGTAACGAGATTTGACTGTATCTATATCATTCCAGTCAGCTTTGTACGTATTCATATATTTAGCCAATCTTTTGAATGTCTGTGTATCAGAACAAGATGTGAAGGCACTTTTTAATTACTCCCCCGTTTAGCCTCTGTCCAAGGGATATCTCTAGCGACACAGGTCGAGTATGTATATATATATAAATAAGAATATCTCCAGGTGGATTTTTGTTATATAACGGACTTTAACTAACTAAATAAGCGGATTTTTGTTCATTTAGATCTCGTGCGCATGGCCTAAAGGTTAAGGCTGCGCCTCTCGCGATGGCAGCACGGATTCGAACCCCATTTTCTAATGTGTTAATGTGCCTAATGTGTTAGGTCTCGGTATATGTAGCAGAAGACGTACTGCGAGGATACTTAAAATCGCATTTGAATACCATCGTTACTTGCGGCCATATGTTCTTCGTAAAAAGGGAAGTAGGAGGAACACAACAGACTAGAATTTTTTTATAAAAATACTTTAAATTAAAAATAATACAATTTTTAAAATGTAACCCGTTAATCGCTGAGTGAATTATTTTAATCGCATAAAACGTTTCAACGCGTTAATCGCCCGTTAACGCATAGAAAGCAGCCCTAATATCAATAGAGTAATAATAACTTTTTCTTTGGGCAGCGGTTGCTCATTCTGGATCACTCCAAGCTCCAAAAAATTGTCGCCCCTAAGCACTTCTCCCCTTAGTCCCTCTCGGTGGCAGTGAAGCTTATACAGTTTTCAATATTCCAAAATTCCAACTTTAACATCTGGTATACATGTATTTATTATTTTATTTATTTATTAAGTGAGTAGAGGACAGAAGCCCATTATCAAACAAGCAAAACATTAAGAAAAGAAACGAGATGTTCAATCAGTTGTAAAGGAAAAAAGGTTCCAAGTCATATTCATTGAGGGGGGAGGTGAAGCGACTGCAGTTGCTGGCTGAGACAATGCTATTAGGTAGATTATTCCAAGTGTTAATTATTCGATTTGAAAAAAAAATATTTAGCGCTTATTGCACAAACATTTGACCTTAATTAAGATTGATGACCTCTAATTTGACTACTCTAGTTGATGAATAGCTTGCAAAATGAATATGGTTTTTAAGGTGAGTTGATGTTAAATTATTGATGATCCTGTATAATAAGCAGAGGTCACCTATTAAACGGCGATGTTCAAGCGATTTAAGATGCAAAGTCTTGAGTCGATCTTGGTACCTTAGTTGTCAAAGCGCAGGGATGGGCTCGGTAATTTTTTTTTCTTGATTTTTTTCAATTCTTTCGATCAGGTATTTATGATGAGGGTTCCAGACATGACACCTGTACTCAAGTATTGATCTGACATATACAAAGCTTTAATGAGAATATTCTTGTCCTTAGAGGTGAATGATCTGAGAATCAGTCGTGAACGCCATTTAATGAAATTTCTTGAAACTATTTTTGTCGTGCATTGAGATTAACTTCGTAATTTAGTGCAATATAAGTTACACGTAATTCTTCAAGTCCTGAAAAGGGTCCATTTTGATTTTCATGCGGGGGGTCTGCCATTTGAAGCCACTGATTGTACATTATGGTTGATAAAGAAACTACATAGGTACACGATTGTAAAATGGTCACATTGAAAACTTGTGTTCGGTAATTGTAACTGTAACGGATAACCCGTAAGACAATATGAAGTTAACTTTAACTTCAACTGTAACTGGAAAGCACTAACTGTAACTCAAATTCTAACTGAAAAGTCCTGGCTCAAACAACACTACCTCCAAGCCATGGAGGTTGCCAAAGGACATTTTTCACAGTTTTGGAAATGCGATGTAACTAATCATACTTATGCGATCGTTTAGATATTTAATGAGTGTAAACATTTGTTGCATTAATTATAGCATATTTTAGCGTGAACCTTAGCACTTGAACAAACATATGCTAGAAACGATTCCGCACTGGAGAAAACAGGGATTTTATTAAAATTTTTGTTGTGAAGTAGTTAATTATTAAATTGCAATCAACGTTATGAGATCGGATTAACTATCACGATAATAAATCTGAGACTTGTGAAGTCACACTCTGCACATGTTTGAGACAGATTGGTGGAGCAATCATCGACCTTTTTATAATATGTTGCCCTCAGCAAGCTATCGTAAACTCATCCTAGTGCTAACGAGTCCCAAACACATCGAGCAGATTTACTTGACGTTCCTCGCATGCTCCAATTATCCACGGCACAGTCTTCCTACTTCCAGGTTGTTTCCTGCAATTATTTTCTGCAAGTATTAGCCACCTCCCTCTCCACATGTTGCGCAACGTTTTCTATTTTGTTTCAAACAAGAATGCTTCATCTCATATTGCAGCTTAAAAAAATATTCTTGGATTCCAAGCAATTCTCAATTATGTTCATAATTTAAGAAATTCTTTACGCAGAATAAATTAGAAAGATGATAGAAGTCTCTCAGATTCAAGTTTATATTATTTTATAATATAAAATAATTGTTTATAATATTGTATAATGTAAAATATTTGTTTATATTATTTTATAATGTAAAATATTTGGTATAAAATGTATTGGTGCACCGCAGAGCTGCTTAAAACGGCATCTAATCTCGGTTTGCTTGATAATATTCCAAGTGTCTCTTGGAAATTAGTTCCTTACGAGCTAAACGTGCATTTGAAAGTTATCAAGAAGGCATCATTTGAGCTGATACTATCTTATTTGTTTTCATAGATCCTCTCAACAACATCGTTGTCGATTTCTTCACAGACATTTGCTATCACCGTGAATTCCGTCAGCGATGCCATTTCCAAGATCCGCTTTTCCGAACTATTTCATACTCATTTTCACTATTATTATCACTATACGGCATTCCGTTATTTTTTATATCTGCAATTTCCCCAAGCGACCGTCAGAACTAAACAAAAGATTAACGTAAATAAATAATTATAATAAGAATAATTATAAATAAGTATTAAGTCTGAACTGACTGAACTATAACAAAAATTAATTTTAAACCCTTTTTTCGGCTTTTAAAAATTCGTAATTGCAGGCACAATTGACGAGGAATATGAAGGCATCTCGATCGGAACCACGTGTGGAAGACTCAAACGCATCTAACTGCATCCATCGCCGTTTTAAAAGGCAAGAACTGCTTCTGCTTCCTTGTCAGTAGATTTAAATCCTTTGATTCTCTTAAAATAAAAAATATTGATCTCTGCTTTGAACTTGTTGATCTCGTTTTGATATTATTTAGAGGAATCTTGAAGTTAATTAAAAATGTTCCGAAAAAAAAATTTTCATCTGCTGTTGTTATTATTCTGTTTTATGACTGTTCCGACCTTCTTCAACATCTTGGCTTTGAACACCATCAAAGCAAACAGCGACATCTACCAGGACTATCAATTCCACAACTCAAGGTCAGGAAATGGTCATCTCTGGAGGTCAAACCCTTCAAGCGCCGAAGTTTTTTCGCGCTCATTATTTAACTCTCTGGACAACAAGGGCAGCTTTAAGATCAAATCTCAGAACGAAAGAGATTTAGGAAATCAGAAGCCCCTTAAAAATTTATCGCAAGTTGAACGCAACGACAAAAACAAAAAGCCCTCCATCTCCGATATATTTTTGCAAAATTCAGTAGAAATTCAGTGTCCCCCGTGTGAAAAAGTCCACTGCAGCCCAAGAAGACCCCGCCATCTGAGATGTCGAGGGGGATTGGTGCGTGGAGTTTGTGGTTGTTGTCCTGTTTGTGCGAAGCAGCTCGATGAAACATGTGGCGGTCATTGGAATTATTTGGGAACCTGCGACAAGGGACTGATATGTCAAGCCGCCGAACTGAGCCATGATTTACCTACAGAAGCAGGAAATGATAAGAATGACCTGTCCACTCCAGGTCATCATCCAGGTAAATCGCAAAGGAAAAACCGCAACGAACCTTCATCGATTTACGAGTCACAAAGGCGCTTCGGGGAAAGATATTCGAGCAGGTCAACTCAAACATCGCACACAAACGTGACCAGGAAAAAAATGAATGGATGGTCTCTAGAGGGCAGATGTGTAGCAGGTAATATGCCACTGAAAACATTTTATTAGATATAATATCTATTTAATATCTATCTAATGTTCTGTACAATATCAATACAAAGTGACTTGACCCTTGCCGCGCAAGGAAAACGTTATTTGCAACTAATCATCAATAATCAAATAGGAAATATTAGGGTTATTATTTATACTTAATTCCTAACATCGCCAGACTGTTTCAAGGAAGAGTTAATTTGGTTTGAAAGGTATTTAATAATAAAATATTTCAAAACAGGTCCACTTTAATTTTGTTTCAGGTTACGAACTTAATGACTCTCCCACATCGGTGGTCAAATGCAGACCCAAATGCAGCCTGGAATTCTGCTTGGAAAACCCCAGGGAGATTTGTTCAGCTGTGTGAGTTTTGAGTAATGCAATTGAATGTGGAATCAATCTTTTGAGCTCTTTTGAGAAGGAATGTATTCTTTACGATTATATTTTAGAAGGTGAATTAAATTTCATGTCTCTCCTAAAAAAAAAAGTTGCGTCGTTTACAATGAATCGGTCGTTTGAAATGCTTGCAATTGGTTGCAAATGCTTGTTTAATTGTTGTTCAATTGGTGGAAAAAGTCCGCAACATGTCAACACAAAGTTTCGGCTGCTTTTAACCGCTTTGAAATATTTTCACTAAAAATTTGTCCTTTTGAAGTCATCCCGATAACTTAATATTGAGTTATTAATTTCCGATAAATTGCTTAAAATACCTCCGGCGAGCAAATTAATCCCGAAGCTCTGAAATTAAGCACCTCCGCACGGTTCATGGATTCGCGAATGAAACCTGTCTGCGGGTCCCAATTATTTTCTCCTCCTCCTTAAATGTGCAACCAATAAGACCAATCACCGACACTCACTCCATGCAGAGCCATAAATTAAACAACTCCCGTCGCCACACGTCGCTCGTCGCCTGCACGAGATTTTCTGAAATGTTATTTTTTTGCTTATTTTTGTGAGGTTTTTTTTGTTTTTTCTTATTCTTTCATAAATAATTAAAGAAAGCTAACGCTCAATATGAACGAGGTTTGATCAGACAAACTTTAGGAATCAATAGTTCATTGATGATTCGATGAGATAACAATTCCTTTATTAAAGAGCTTTGTATTCTTCTTATGTTGCCAACCGTAAACTCAAAAATAATTAAATATTTGTTATGTCAAAGTAGTTATATTAAAATTGTCAACCACCAAATCTGAGCAATCTCTTCCTTGAAACCTCTCGTTTGCGCCATTCTATGCAAAGAACATTTAGTGCCTCTACCTAATTTAATTCTCAAAAATGTTTAACTTTAGATGCATTCTGAGAGTCCGCAGTAATTATCGCTTACCCTTACAGAAATGACAAAATAGCCTCGTCTAACTGTGAGTAGATTGTTTATAGATAGATAGTCCAAGTCTAAGCACTTCAGTCTTATCACCAATGAGGCCTCTTCCGCAAGAGATTAAAAACATTTTCCTGGAGTTTCTTGAAGCCGAAGTTAATGAACGTGATTGGCAGAACTGCGGAACCCTCGTGACTGATTTGAACTCAATGACTAAGGAATGCACGAGGCGAAAGGGTGTGTTGAAGGAAAAATGGAACAATTGAGGAGTGCCAATCTGTCAAAGGGAGAGATGCATGCGTCCGACATGAAGTCCGACATGGGATGATTAATTTAAAGCTGGGCTTTCGGTCTTCAGAAGAGGAAATACTTTTTTTTTTTAACCAATCATCGAATCTCTGATAATTAACTTATTAACTACTTAACCATGCGGTTTAACCATCCTTAATCGCAACCAATTAACAAATACATCACTATCATCATCAATATTGGCAAGAGAATCTTCAGCATATTTAAGATCGAGTCATTACTTTCTAAGTATTTCTAGAATTTTTCATTAATTTTTTGTCAAAAACAACGTTGGAGTATTTAGTTAGTTTGTTAGTTATTAGTTTCTGAACATCGGTTTCGTTATAAGCATTTTCAGTGGCGGATCAAGAACGCTTTGACGGGGCATTGGC
This sequence comes from Whitmania pigra, assembly GCA_021613335.1. NCBI lineage: Eukaryota > Metazoa > Annelida > Clitellata > Hirudinida > Haemopidae > Whitmania > Whitmania pigra. The sequence goes on from JAJTWR010000231.1 coordinate 2,608,786, forward strand.
CACTGAAGCAATGATTGATGTATAGGCACAATCTACTAATCTATCTACTAATATTTTCGTCCAAAGTATTTAAAATAATTAAGTAAATTATTAAATTAAATTAAAAATAGTTTATTAAATTAGATTCACTTTAATTTTTTATGGATTTTAAAAATCAGTGGGGTGCCCCTTAACCCCATACGTGAACTTGTTTGCAATTGATGGTATTGCAACGGCCAATTGCTGATTCGTTTACGTTGCAAGCATGACAAAATGACCTCGTTTGAGATATTTTCACGCCTTTATTCTCCTTCGAAATGAGTTCTTAAACAAGTTCTTCTCTTTAGGTCAGACATTTCGATTGTTTACTTGAAATTACAAAGATTACTGAAAACACATGAACATTAAAGCGCATCACTATTACAATCACGTTGTTATTACAATCACATGATCATTACAATCACGTGACCATGGAACAATCGGCCATTTTAACTATCTGAAAAATCCATTAACGCACGTATTTTTAAAATAAATACTAATTAATTGTAAAGTTTACGATATTGATTTGGAATTATTCTACGAATAATATTCAAAATAAGCATTGTGGGACGACATTACTGGTACATCTGCCTAGAGTCGGTGTCTTATCAACCAATGGCAGGGTCCCCAAGAGCCTGTCGAGCACCTCGATATTAAAAAACTCTGACCTCCGAAATAACATTGTTTTGTAGCCGGCAACGATAAGACACCACTGTAAGTTAAATAGAGACGCATGTAAAACCGATGCTTGTAAATACGTATCATCAAATAAATAAATAAATAAATAAATACGTATCTGCTAGTCCAAATCATCTCAGTCATGCGGCGGACTACAATCAAATAAATAAATACGTATCCGCTAACGCGGTGGTCCTCAACCTTTTTATCGCCGCGGACCGGTCAATGTCTGATAATTTTATCGTTCCTTGGGCGGCCCGGTACCATTTGATTCACGGACCGGGGGTTGACGACCACTGCGCTAACGAAGTCCTACTCGTCAGGAATTCAGCGTCAAGGTTCAAATGCATTCAAGCGTTTTATCACAAAGAGTGGACTTGTCTGAATTTCTCGCCAGAATTCAAGTTTGATTTGAACGGAGATTCGGGGACTCGTTTTATTTCGGGTTCGAATTTTCAAGATTTCATAAGCAGTTTCATCTAACAAATTGAACCAATGCATTCCCACAGAGACAATGCAGAGGAGAAAAGACCTTGTTCCGGGCCCTGTCAGCATACCTCGTGTTCGGCCTGTCGTCTGGTCAAAAGAGCGCCGGAATGTCCTGGTTGTCCCATGGAAGACTTCGACTGTTTCAAAAAATTTGGCAGATGTCTAAAGCAAGAAATATGCTCGAAAAATCACTTTCCTTGCCGCAACTTGGCAGTTTATCACATATATTTCTTGAGCAACAAGGTACCTACTTTACATCCATTAGATGCTCAATTTTTAACATTTAAATTTTTCTGAATAAACTATCATTATATAAGATGGTCTTGGCCATATTTGGAATGCCTCAAGTTATAGTTCATGCAGTTATCTATTTTAAAAAACTTCAAATTTGTTTCTTGTTGAGTGAACCTAGAGCGTTTTCGTCAAATCATCATTAACGAGAAACCTTTTGGACAATAAAAAACCATAGGCTGAAAAGCTGAATATAAATGATTATCCTGTTGTAATACTTATTATGCCAAAATATTTGTTTATGCCTACATAAACCTAAAACTATTGAAAAAACAAAATACAATTTGCCGCACTGATCCCGTTTTCAAATACAGTCAAATCTCGTTGTTATGCCACCTTTCAAGACCTAGCAAAATTGGCACAGTAGCGAGGGTTTGTAAAAGCGGTCTTATTTTCTCAAATAAAAACTCCTTTTTCTCCTTCAGCGTAAAGTCGGTTCGCTTGCGTTTCTGAGCTGACATTATGGGCTGAATTTAAAGAAAAATAACAAAAGAACGACTGATTGAAAAGGGAAAGGTTCTTGTCACATACCAAAGAATAACAATCGTCTAGATTTTAAAATAAAATTCAATTAATTTAGTTTAGTGATGGGTAAATGTATATATACAGTCATTAGATTATTATAAATAATCGAACACTGCTCAGAAATACAGACTTTTTCATGACTCCTGCCTTTTAACAGTCACACAATAGTGGCATAGTAGCGAGAGTATGGGGTGCCATAATAAATTTATTTTGTATTGAATTTTGTTGGGACCGAGCAAAAGTGGTATAATAGCGAGGTGGCATAGTACCGAGATTTGACTATATTTCATTTAAAAGCCACAGGCTTATATGAGTTGTTGCATTCTTTCGTAAATTATTCTATATGTCAAACTTGTATGTTGATACAATTTAAATATTTTAATACAATTACATAAACAAATAGTAAAATGTAAAATATATATGTTTAATTAAATGTTAACCATTTTAACTTTTCCATCCATTGCTACTTTATTAATTTGAAAAGTTCTAAAAATTTTAAACTATAATTATTCTAGTTATTTATTTAAAAAACCCATCACTTTAGTGTGAACTAGAAATTGTATGCAGTTGGTTAGATATGGCATTATAACAATAGTATTAATATTTTAATTATAGTAATATTATTATAAAATAATTATATTATAAATATTATAAAAATATATTAATTAATTTTATATAATATAATATATATAATATATAACATTATTAAATGATATAATTATAATAATAACAGTATTAATAATATAATTAAGATTTGATGACAAATAAACAACATTTGTTACAGGAGCAAAGCAATTACATGTTCAGATGTTTCACTCCATCTTGTCTTCCATAGCCGTCAAACGGCAAAAACGAAGTCAAATTGAATGCTTAGGTTGAAATTATTGCTTCCTTTTAATAACAAATGTGGCTTTAATCTGCTTAGAATTTTTCAAAACAAGAACCTTGTCGCTCAATCCTTCATTTTGCAGCGAATGAAACTTGTTTTTAGCAATCGAATCGCTCTTTTGTTCAGAGTGACTTTGTTTAAAAATTCGTTCTCATAACTCAAACTCAACATATCACATACTTTCAATGTTACTTATATTTCACGATTGCCAATAAACTCTCGGAATATTTTTTAAATTGTGTTAATCACCTATTGAGATGTGAAAACTTTCTTGACACCAAGCATATAAACCTACCGAAAAAAAATTAAATAAAATTAAATTCTATTCTTGAATTTTTCTCATTAAATCGTCAGAGCTAAGAAAACGTTTAAGAAAGCATTCAGTCTCTCTTTCGATATTTCTTTCTTCTGAGGCACTCCATTCTTATCTAAGGATGAATTAGACAAAATATCCTTAAAATATTTTCTATTCAATTGCACTCTTTCAACTCCTCGTTGTATTGAGTGTTTTACATTGTTTTGTCGGAAAGCATGCAAATACGCTGCCGGTTACTGGAATTCATTGAGGCAGCAACAATTCAGAAATTTTGAAAAAAAGAAGAGGGAATTACACGAATGCTTAATAAATGAGATTATCACTGAATCTAATAATTTATTTTTTTTATTAATTAATTCTCTAATGGGAATTTCTCCCCAGCTTCTTAACAATAGTTTTAGAAGAAAAAAAAGTCACACCAAACTTTCGTGGCATCTCATGCTCCGTCCCAAAATAATGACAGCTGAAACTAATTGAATTAAAATTTTAAACTGTTCAAATTTTGTCGTCTCATTGATCTAATTCACCCATTTCCGCCTAATGCATGTTAACAAGAGTACGATGAATCCAAAAAGTTTTATTCTTTTTCAAAGCAAACCAAACACTTGCATTGCGAACACGAAATATGTGAAATCATTAAAAGACTTTCAAAACTGTAGCCATCCGTTGTTCAAAACATCCAGCTGGAAATACAAGAATTCATAACGCCAAGAAAATCTATAAAACTTAAATATGTATACCTGAATGGGTAGTTAACTTTCAATCGAGCCATACCGAGAACCACAGAAAATGACAGTATCATAACGATCAAGGAAAGCACGACCACAGCTTTAAAGTTAAAAAAATCAAAAATAATCTCACGCTAACTTTCTTATAAAAACTTGTTGACAATGCTAACAAATTAAGGGCTTTATTTTGACATCTTTAATTTCTAAATGTGTGAGTTATTTAAGACTTCCTAGCTACCAAACATTTAAAAATATTTTTGAATTAAGGCAACTTCTTGGTTTAACATTGTATTAAGAGAATTACGATAACAACATATGGACCAATTTCGTTACTAGGTAAACTAAAATTTTAACTTTAGGATTATACCTTTCTTCTTAGAGAGAGTGACTGAATCAGGATTTTCCAAGACTAGCATTCCATAAACTATAGCAGTAACTAAACAATGTAAAATGACTTAAATAAATTCAAAAATTTATAAATTGTTTAAACCATGTATATCAAATACGGTTAACTGAGTCATAATAAGTCGATTATAATAAGAACAATAAAGAAAAAACCGTCGTTACCAACTCAATAAAAATATGATGGGAGTCTCCACAAGATATTGTTGTCTCTTAGAATGATGAACCAGCTTCTGTTAAAATTTAAATAACTTTATTTTCCAACCTTAGTGCAACGAAACAATATTAACAACAGTCTGCTTAATAAAAGTTCAGAGTGTCTTAGCATCCAAGAAACTGGAAGGTTTAAATATGCCAAATAACTTGAAGACAAATTAGTAAAATTGAATTAGAATGTAATTTAAGAAAGTCAATCCGTAATTCGGCCCTAATTTTGGCTATCTCAATTTTCAACCTGTCGCTACGACTCGACTTGATGGCTCTATTTGATGTCGGTTGCAAACAGAGGCAAAAGCAAACTTTTCTTGCTTTATTTTCGAAATTTGTTATTGTAACTGCCTTTTCCCCCCAAAAATAAACCCTTTTTTTAGATCGTCAAAATGTACAATGTAATTAAATATATTTTATCGAGACACCATGGTTATCAATGGTTACATAAGTTTTGTTTTTAATTTTAGTGCGATAGGACGTTCAATTATTTTTAAAGTCCAGCTTTGGTAACTTTGGATAAGGCTTCGCGAAGATCATATAATTACAAAAGAAATCATTACAACAAATGCATTTACCATTCCTTTTCTTCCGTACAATTCTGTACCTCTGATGCAATTAATAACATGTCCAGATACAACAAGATCGATGAAGCACTTGATAACGAAAATTTCATTCACGATTAAATGTACATCCTGGTAAAAAAAAAGTGCAAGTGGCCCAGTAACTCACTATGCTCATTGTTCCGATTAATCTTGGAAATGACAAATAAAGTAACTCCCAGTCTCTGTAAGCTATCCAAACCAGTAGACAAATTGGCACTGACAGGCACAGAACATAGATCCAGTTGATTGGCCTTTTAATCTCGAACTATCAACATTCACCACAATGTAAAATATTTCCAAATGACTAACAAATGTTCCTACTTTTAATGACGTGAAAGCGGACAAAATCTTTGCCAGTCGGTCCGCCAACGCGTCTCTCGCAAAAACAACACAACGAATAACTTGTTCACATTATACATTATTAATTAAATATATGCAAGTAATTCAGAAACCAAATGCATGAAGATTATTTCCGTAAAATCACATACAAATACCCCATAATTGGAAGCTTGTGAGGTCTGGAAGAGAATTTCTCAAAAAACAAGATAATCGGAATTGACCCAAGTTTGAACTGTTAAAAGTCATATGAAACGAAAAGGAAATGCTAGCTATGATTCATAAGTTAAGTATCAACTCTATCAAGATCCATGAATTCTAACAACATAAAGCTTGTAAACCTGCTTCAGTAAGGTAAGTTCTTTCTGATCGTATGTCATTTGCCCAATGAACAAGCTGTTGTCGTTATTTGCTGACTCGTGCCATGAATGAGCCAAAACTTCAAATTCCTCCCTTAGCTGTCTAACGTATTTTGTTACATTTTTTTGTAAAATGAAGAAAATTACTTTAAACCGTATTAGACATACTGGCAATACAAACAATCACTTGAAGAAACAGTGAACAAAATTAATGCTGAATAATTTCTTTGAGGAAAAAACACGAATTTGTGCAGACTGGAGTAATCCAATTGTATTAAACTGCTTTTCTGGGTTAAAAGGGTTAATTCCGATAGCCTAGATTCCAAGGTATTATGGTCCTAAAGCAAAGAAAAACTTATTTGTGATAATAATTTAATTATCATTCTAGTTAGAAATTATGCACCCACATATTTATCACATGAAACAAATGACAAAACGGCGAAACACCAAGACGCGACTGCAACCCAAAACATTTTCAAATGGCGGTCAAGCATCAAGTCGGTTAAGAAGCAAAAGTTTATTTAGGGCCATGAAAATGTGCATGCACAAAATAACTTGTGAAGTAACAGAAATAACATTTGTAAATATTTTTCAGATTACCAAAAACAAATTCGCTTCTCTTTCGCTTGCTTTTTGAAATTATATTAGATTAATTATTTATTAATATATTAAAAATCTTATTTAAAAACCTTACTATCTTTGGTTCTATTTAGAAGACTGGTATAAAATAAATTTTGATTGTGACTTTAGTAAAACTTAAAATTAAAATAGTTGCAGTAACAGATTTCAAAACAAACATTATATGCTTAATTAACTTATAACACTAATAGAATTTGTTAAAATATAAGAAAAAAGAAAAATTACATTTGAAATATCCTAGAGCTTTACTGGAATAGAAATTGACTAGTAAAAACGATCGAGAGAAATGAAGCGTAAACATTCAGAAGATAACGATGGGGACGGGGTCTCTAAAAAGAAAAGTAGGCGCGAAAAGGTTCTGCTTTATCACATTTATAGAGACTATATTTGTTTTATTAAATTTGTTTAAATTCACCTAAGATGCTCAATTAACAGCTAGAAGCTGTTAGGCATGTAATACATATTTACCAAACTAAAAACAAATTGACAAAAACAGCATGGAAAGCGAAAGAAGCATAAGCATAGCAAAAGAAAAGTTAGGAGCTCGAGCTCGAGCTCGAACGATGAAGCTGTCGGTCCGCTTCCAGCACCAACCATATCAGGAAGGAATGATGGACAGCCAGGTAATTTTAATTGTTTTTCTTCTGCGAATCTGTTTTGAGAATATCTTGATTAATTAAACCCTAACTTTGTTGAACTGTAAACTTGCCTGAACATCACCCCTTATTATTGTCATATCATAATGCTTTTAAGTACCAGAAAATGCTAAAGCATTCCAGCCTATGACAAAGGAACAGTGGGAGAAAGAACAAAGCAAAATAACTCGTGTGTATGATCAAGAAACTGGCAGACACAGGTGAATATTATTTAGAATAGTTTTTATAAACTTGTAAATTGTTAATGTTTATGACATCTGGAATGACAAAGATGTTGCACAACAATATTTTTTATATTGCATATTTTACCTCATATATGTGCATCAACATAACTAAGAATAAGGTGCTTGTAGTGGAGACCATCAGCATTTTGTATTTATATTTAGCCTATTTTTTGAATGCCTTATATCCAGATGGGATGTGAAGGCACTTCCTAATCATTCCACCATTTATGTAGCGCCCCTACCAGGGGGAGCTCCCTGGCAGTGCTATGTGTAGGTGGAAAAGATACAAAAAAATCATACTTTTGCTCTTGTATTTGATAATATTTTATGGATTCTATCTCATTCATTAATGTATCCTAATTATCAACCAGCACATGAGTCATTTTATCTTAATACGTGCAAATTCAATTCGAAGACTCGTCCGAGGTAGTGGTGAAATAATTGAAGAAATCGTTTCCAAAGACCGGCAAAAAGAAATCAACAGAGTAAACTTATTTAATTATAAATTCATAGCATACAAGTTTTTGCAAAATAGTATTTAGAGAATTAACCTATAACAATCTATATTTACTTACAGAAGGCTACCGCAATGGATGGAAAGTTTTACCAGAACCGTGCACAAAAATTATTCAATTAAATTTTTTGGAATAAATGAAATGTCAGCATATTTTGCCCTTGAGCAATTGCTCATTCAACTTTTCAATTCTTTATCATCACAGAAAATATAAAAATTCATATGTGAGAATCGATCGGTAACTATTCAACATCTTAAAAGTCTGTAAACTAGTTTACAAAATTTGCATCACCTGATGTGATATCATCACATCATAACTACGAATCACAGAAAATATAAAAATTCATATGTGAGAATCGATTGGTAACTATTCATTATCTTAAAAGTCTGTAAACTAGTTTACAAAATTTGCATCACCTGATGTGATATCATCACATCATAACTATGAATTACAGAAAATATAAAAATTCATGTGAGAATCGATTGGTAACTATTCAACATTTTAAAAGTCTGTAAACTAGTTTAAAAATTTGCATCACCTGATGCCCGGTTAAAAGCTTTAAAAGATGTAGAATAATTCATAATGCAAGTGTTTTGGAAAATAATTGTCTTGTTGTAAGGCCCCATCTGAACATAATTAGCACTTGAGAATGGTGGGAAGAAATCTGTAAATATTTCAACAACTCCAAAGGTCGTGCAAAGCCGTCCTTGTCTGGCTTGTCAGACCACTCCGCAGGCAGCTGTTAAATATGCAAAGTGGAATTAGTAAAAAATAGTTGTGCACATAAACCGATCTGTCGAGGTGGGGCCATAGTTACATGCACAACACAATTTGAAAATGGACATTTAAAATAGTTTTGAAAGCAAAGCTCATTGTTGCCAGAATTCATAATTATATTCAATGCTAAATAATATGTGGTGAACAGTGGCAGATCTAGAACATGATGGAACCAGTGGGTAAATTTGAGGACATGACCATTAATATTTTTGTCGAGAGCAGCAAATTATTTAAATAATTATAGATAAATTAAAAACGATTTAATTAAATTTTTTTATATTTTAAAAATTTGCAAAAAGAGCCATGTCCCTTTCCATCTGCCACTGATGATAAAAAACCCAATGCAGACGACTTGTGGGTGGAACTGTAAACAAAAGGTCAAATATCACAATTATTTGAACTGGTAATAAAAAAATTGCATGGTCCATTTTATGTCTTAATGTAATCACATGATTCCTCTTTTTCCTTGATATAAATTTGTTCCAATTCATTAACAACATTCTCAGTCAATATCGAAGAAAATTTCACAAGGGTTCCAACATTGCTTCGTTCATATCTGTAATGTTAAGATGAATGTCAAGCCAATAAAGTTAAACTTGCAGTGAAACACAGCCACCAAACCTTATGATGTCAAACTTTAATAGAAGGTTGACATCTTCCTTTGAAGTAAGTTTGATAAGCTGTGAAAGTTTCATTACTTTGTTCGGAGAACATCTTATCAAGGAGATCACTTTCCATGTTGAAGGGTTGTGTGAAACCCTGATGAATTTTTCTCTCACTCTATTTCTCAAACTTTCACTTACTTCATCTATGGATGCTCCTTTTGTATATTGTCGCTTAAAAGCTATCAGATCCAAAATTCTTCCGCCAACAACATCAAATATTTTTTCAGCCTCATCCATTGTAAATTTAAGACAATCTACACCTTTACAAACATGATTCTCCATTAAATCATTGGCTGTGAGAAATTCAATGGCTTCATTTCTTGTCAAATCACCGATTATAAAACATTCGCCACATCTAGACCAACTGCTTGCATTCTTCTGCATATCCTCCTCTATGTTTTCATCATTGTTTATGAAAATCATTTTAACTATATTGGCATCAGCCCATAGTTTTGCTTTGTCTTGGAGAATCTCTAAAGCACCAGGCATTTGTTTTTTTAATTCATTGATTCCATCAATCACAAGCACCACTGGATTTCCTGTTTCAACCATGTAGTCAAATGAAGTTTCTTCTATTGCATCAAGAACTCTGGTAAATTTACTTTCATTGTCTTTCTTTGGAACAGATTCAATTCTCCAAATTATATCTAAAAAATAACTGAAGCTAATATGTTCATCAAAATTAAAGTTAACTGCTTCAGCCAAAGTTTCTGGAAAAGATGTTCCTTGACCCACTGAAACAAAGATAGGTGCACAATTGTTTTTAGATTTATTTTCTTCAATCATTTTTCTAATAACTTCAACAAACATTCTTGTTTTACCGACTCCAACCTCGCCATAGACAAAATAATACTCATTTGTGAAAGCACTGTTCAAAAGTAATTTTATATGATGCTCTTCTCGTGGCCTCCTCTGGTAATTAACTTCAAATTTATTTTCTAAGTATGGTGAAAGTAAGTTTCCGTTTTTGTAGGTGACTATCATTCTTTGTTTTCTACTATAGTCCTTGTAGCCTACGTAGAGAGCTGTAGCAGATATCCCGCCATACATGGAAATCATTGGCGTCGATTTGAAAAATCCGGAAACGGCTTGCTTCCAAGCCATTATTTTTTGTGACTGCTAATCAATAAAACACAACGAAACTTAACTTTGTACCGTAACTAAACGATTACATGATTAATTTTGTTTTACGGTTGACAAGGAAGTAGTTTTATGCTGTACGATAAAGTCACTCAAATAAATGTTGTAATGTATCCTTCGAAACCATACAATCTCAACGGTTTACCAAACAGATTAGGTGCGCTACTAATTTATACAAGCATGCGTGGTTTTTGAAATTACTTAATTCATTATGGGTGTTGAAAACTAAATCTAAAAATCCACTTGAATTAATGCTTCTTAGCGCTAATGCCTAAAATTCCAGGAATTCCTAAAGACCACAAATAACATCAATTTTTAGGCTCTCAATCTCTTCCCTCTGACTTTTTTATACTTGCAACCTCTGCTTAAATATTTAATGGCAAAGAACAGCAGCGCTTTTTTAAGCCATTTTCTTTAAAATAAGTGGAGGATTCAGGGCTTCCCCTTTAAAATACAAGAAAAGCTAATTAATTATACCTTTATTTAATTTCAACAATTTACAACGTTGGACAAAAATTTTAGTAGCTGTGCCGCCCGCGAATTTATTTATTGTATTTGTATTTAGCCGATTTTTTTAGTGCCTTACGTCTTCGGATAGGATATGAAGACACTTCTTATTTATTTATTAGTTTGATTAAAGTCCGTTGCATAAATAGGATGATTTGGACTTAACGCACTTCTTAATCGATCCACCATTTATATAGCCCTAGGGTATGGGCTCCCTTGCGGTGCGAGCTGGGTTGCGAACATGACGCGCAACGACTGTTGCTCTCACCGCCGTTCGCAGGAATGCAACCCTCTGAGCCAACTCGCAGGCCATAATAATAGAATAATCAAAAGTTTTTGAATAATTAACGTTAGCGATGAACAGTGATTGTTCGAAGACATTCGCATGATGAACTTAAACGAATAAGGTGAATTTGTAAAAATAATAGAAATCTAAAAACACATGTATCGGTAGATTGTTGTAATGTGAGGGACAATAAAAATTTAAATATTTTATACAGTATTTACGGACTGCTTGGTTTAAAGACATTTTTAACGAGGCTCTAAAAACTCATGTGAGGGAAACATTTTCCATTCTATTTTTAGAGCAGGCATGAGGACAAATTAATAAAGCACGAGTAATGTATAGACTTATTTATTTATTTGATTAAAGCCCGTTGCATATAACGTACAGAGCACGGACCATTTCTTATCTAGCTACAGCTGAGTTTCCAGCGACCAATCACGCTTCTTTGCATGCATTAAATATTAATTTACCTTCTATTATTCCGCGATAAATTAACTTGCGTGCCCCCTTAAGTCCTCCCACTAGTCCCAGTGCGAGAAAACCCGCCAAAGTATTCTAGATCCGCCACTGCTTTGATTTGACCTTGTCTAAACTTGTGCAAATATTGAATGTGACCTTACGAAAACGATCCAGAAGCTGTCAAGAGGAATCATAAGAATTTTCAAAGTTAAACAGACAAATTCTTTTCAATTTCGTCTCTGTAAAAAGGCTGTTTTAAAAAGAATTTTTACTCATTAAGGTCAGGGAGTGTTTTCAAATAATTTCTCTCTATTTAGTATTTTTGTGACGGGCTAGCAAAATCAGCTGTTGCAAATAAAATAAGACTGCTCTGATGAACAACTTGGGTATGTCATGATTTATTCTAGTTTTAATTGAAATAACGCGCATAAAATATGCTTAAAACTTGAGCAAGTACTAATGAATCATTATACTTCCAAAACAAACAATTCATATGTAATGATAAAAAAAGATCAGTTATAATTCCAGACATGCATCAATAAACTAAGAAATGGAAGGTGTTTAAACAATGACAAAATAAATATGAAACTGTTTCAACACACTGCAGATAATTATAAAATTGGAAGATAGTTGTTGGCTTATGCATACAAATTGGACTATTTATTATTTGGGTTGCAATGACCATGATTTGAAGCAGCTTCTTTATCCTGTATGTAGAATTGTTCCATCTCATCAACAAGACTCTCCATTAATGATGACTTGAATTCCACCAATACTCCAATATCTTCCCTGACTAATCTAGTAATTGCAATTACTTCATCAATATAATGTACTGATGTAATGTACTGGTAGCTAATAAATGAAGTCCAATTAAACTTTTCAAAAACTGAAAAATAAATTTAAAATAAAAATGCATTTCTTCTAAATTCATGTAACATTTATATAAAACACAAATCCTAATTCAGAATCAGACCTGATGATATTATGACTGATGAGAATTTCCACATCCTTCTGTGAAGTGGACTTGATCAACTTTGAAAGTTTTAGTGTTTTGTTGGGAGCATTTCTTAAAGCAGAAATAACACACCATGTAGATGGGAATCTGGACACTTGAATGAACTTTTCTCGCTCTCTGTCTTTCACCTGTTCGCTTATCACGTCAATAGGTATACCAAGAGAGTATGCTCTCTTAAAGGTTAGAAGATCAAGGATTCTACCACCTACTAATTCAACCACTTTTTCAGCTTCAGATGTTGTCATTGACTTGTCACAGTAAGAACTGCCATCTATGAGAGTTTCCCAAAGCCTTTCAAATGTCAAAAATTTTATGGCATCTTCATTAGATAGATCATCAATTAGCATTGGGTTTGCTGCTCGTGACCAACTGCTGGCATTCTTCTGCATCAGAGCTTCTGTTGCTTCATCATTATTTACAAAAACAACCTTAACAGTATTTGCATCTGCCCATAACTTGGATTTGTCTTGCAATTTTTGCAAGGCCCCTGGCATGTGTCGTTCTAAATTGTTAATGCCATCAATGATCAAAACTACAGGTCTTCCTGTCTTCAGCATGTAAAGGAATGATGACTTTTCAATGGCATCCAGAACTCTAATCAGTTTGCTGTCATTATCTTTTTTTGGAAACGATTCAATCCTCAATAGAAAATCAAGAAAAAAGCTAAAACTGATGTGCTCATCGAAATAAAATTTAACTGCCTCGGCCAATGTCTCTGGAAATGACTTACCCTGTGCAGCAGTTACAAAGATAGGTGCACCCATCTTTTTTGCTCCACTAGTTGACATTAGTTCTCTAACGACTTCAATAATCATTCTAGTCTTTCCAGCACCGACGTCACCATTAATTAAGTAATACTCGTTGGTAAAATCACTATGGAATATCCTTTTTAATTTATTTTCCTCTTGTATCCGATGAAAGTAAGCTAATTCATACTCGTTTTCAGCAAGAGGTGGCAAAATATTACCGCACTTATAAATGTTAATCATGCGATTGTGTCTACTATAATCCTTGTATGCAACATAGAAACCTGTTGCACAAGCACCTCCAATCATTGACAATATTGGAGCAGACCTTAAGAAACTGCCCAGAGCTTGTTTCCAAGCCATTTCCAAATTAAGCAAGTAGGTCGACCAAAACTGAGGTTGTGAGCTACGAAGCTCACGCTTTAAAGGGCAAGAACCATCATCAGGTAGCAGGACTTATTAAGTAGATCTTACCACACATTGGGCCGCCAGAGATCCTGTTCAGCTGAAAAACTTTAATTGAAGATAATATTTAACGTTGTCGACATTTTAAATAAAATAACGGTATTTTAATAACTGTATCCTTTAGATCTAGACATTTTCACCTTACGTTTAAGGAAAGGTTACGTGTCGAAATGTGTTATAATAATTATTATTTACAGTATGACACTACTAAAAAAAATTTTTAACTTCTAAAAATAATAATTCAGTATTTACTTGTAAATAAAAAATATTCTTCTGATCTTACCTAGAGTCTGCGTTTCGACTAACCATTTTCTCATTTATATAAAAATATCTTAAAAATTAAATTATAAATATAAAATTTCAGAATCATCTTTGTCATAAGATCTCATTAGCATTCTTTGGATTCTGTATTACTCCTCTTGATTTACATCTAGTAGCGACGCCTCCGTGGCACGCCATTAGCTCTGAGATTTGGTACTTAACTACGGCACTTTGGCAGTTTAAATCAATTTTTTTTACAAACGTTCTGTGTTTTACCTTATTTTCGTTGACATTTGGGTTAGAAAGCCTTCAATATGACCCAGATTCTGCCGATTCGCTTTCAAGAGCATATTCAGGTATGATCTGTTTAGTTTCGACCTTTTTTCACCGATCGGTCTCGGCTAAAAAATTGAATAATTGTACTGCTACTTGATGAATTCACTAAGTTGCAAAAATCTGCGCTACACGATAAACTTATTTGTTTCCAATGTTTATTATTATTTTCCCATCGAAAATGGAAAGGTTTACTTTAAACCTGTTGTTTAAATACAAACATTTAGGTATTATTTATTGATTATTGATAAATTTTCATCGAGACATGCTCTATTAAAAACGTCAGCCCATTTGTTGCAACAACATTTTTTAACTAGTCTTTATCTATCTTTCTCCATTTGAAAGAAAAATCTTTCACCAAACAGTGTAACTTTTGTAATAAAAATTTATTCGTTTTATTATTGTTAAACGTGTGCAATGTTAGTTTTGAACCCATGGTAATGTATTTCGTGATATTTTAGCTACAAAATGTTGGCATCAATCCAGCCAGCATTGGATTCAGCACTCTTACTATGGAATCAGATAAGTTTATTTGTGTAAGAGAGAAAGTTGGGGAGACAGCTCAAGTGGTTATCATTGACATGGCTGACATGCAGAATCCCATCAGGAGACCCATCTCTGCCGATTCTGCCATTATGAATCCTGCCAGCAAAGTTATCGCCTTGAAAGGTAAGGAGAATAATATAGACTGATTGTGAAAGGGTAAAATGGAGTGGTGAGTTTTAAAAAGAATGTCTTTAATTTCTTTTAGCTGGAAAAACTTTGCAAATATTTAATATTGAGATGAAGAGCAAAGTGAAGGCTCACAACATGACTGAAGATGTCATCTTCTGGAAATGGATCAGCGTTAACACTGTTGCTCTAGTCACGGAGGCTTCGGTTTATCACTGGAGCATGGAAGGTTTTCATTAATTTTTTAAAGTAACAATTAGTTTATTACTGCTCCTTATTGACATTGCTATTGAGCCTTTTTGACCATTTAGATGTGATCGAATCTTTGGCTAAATTGAAATTTTAGCAAATGCTTGAATTGCTCTCAGGTGACTCTCAGCCACAAAAGACTTTTGATCGTCATTCGACTCTTTCGGGCTGCCAGATCATCAACTACAGGACAGACCATAAGCAGCAGTGGTTGCTTCTCATTGGCATTTCGGCACATGTTGGTGATCAACAGGTGTTCCAAGCTGATAGTTAACTTAACCTGCTAACAAATTTTTTAATTCCGTTTCTCATACATGAATTAGAGGAGGATTTTAGAAACTCACCATTCATTAGTTGTCACTTGTAATGGTTATTATTTTTTTTTGCTCATGTTTGTGTTTACCTGCTGGTGTTATTTCATAACATTGGAAGCTTTAACTTTAAAATTAGGCATTTGAGTTATTTATTTTTGGCGGTGTTTGTTAAGTTTTTATTTTGAGCCATTTATTCATTTAATTTCTGTAATCCTCAAAGATTGAGTATTGTAACATTTTAACTCTTTATTAAAGGTTTGTAAGAGTTTACCTTTATGTTATTTTCCATTTTAATCATTTCATTTCATTTATCACAACCAAAGGAATGGGATCTTGTGACCCTCAGATCTTATGCATGATAAATCATAATTTTCATGATAGTGATGTGACTTTGCGCGTGCTACTTTTTGCTGATTGTTCCTTGTCTCTTTGCAGGCCAGCAGGGTTGTTGGAGCAATGCAATTGTACTCTGTGGAGAGAAAGGTGAGCCAACCTATCGAGGGACACGCAGCTGCATTCGGTCAATTCACAATGCCTGGAAATGCATCAACGTCGACACTCTTTTGTTTTGCAGTGAGAGGAGCTGCCAGCAGCAAGGTTGGTAAATGTTCTTCCATTTTATTCAGAGTTACCATCCATTACAGTTCTGAAAGTCTTCTCGAATTTTACATTAAGTGTTTATTTGAAATTTTATGTTATAAAATATTTGCATTATCATTTTATTTAATGAAATCACTTGCAAACTGATTCATTTCAGCTGCATGTCATTGAAGTTGGAACTCCAGCACCAGGGAATCAACCATTCACAAAGAAGGCTGTGGATATTTTCTTTCCACCTGAAGCCCAGAATGACTTCCCAGTTGCCATGCAGGTGAGCTCGATATACATTTTCAGGCCTTTAAATTTTTACGAACTGCTTTACAATAATAAGTGCTCTTGGTTTAAGCCACATCCATACAACCTCATAATAACTGCTCCATTTGAATAACAGCAACATATTCTTGTTTTGGAGTTTCTTTCCCACTTTATAACATGCTTGTGCATTAGCAAATGATGATGATGATAATTAACTTAAGTTTATCACCTTAGATTGGACAAAAATATGACGTGATTTACCTGATCACAAAATATGGCTACATACACCTGTACGACATGGAGACGGCTACATGCATATACATGAACAGGATCAGCGGAGACACCATCTTTGTCACGGCATCGCACGACTCCACCTCCGGAATTATCGGAGTGAACCGCAAGGGACAGGTTCGTTATTCGAGCAACAATTACTCATATCTCTTGCATGGCTTTTAAATCATTTTTCTGGTGCATATTTCCAATTGCCTATTTCGATGTCAATGTTTTTATAAGTGCAAGCAAATTGCAGGTCCTGTCTGTTGGTGTTGAGGAGGACAACCTGATTCCTTACATCACGAGCACCATGCAGAATCCAGACCTCGCTCTCAGGATTGCTTCGAGAAACAACCTGCCCGGAGCAGAGGATCTCTTCGTGCGCAAGTTCAACACTCTTTTCCAAGCAGGACAATACAACGAGGCTGCCAAAGTTGCCGCCGGAGCTCCAAAGGTTGGTCAGAAGCAGTTTGCGTACATTATTCGGTTTACTCGTTCAGTTGTTTATTCGTTTCTAACTTAATTATCACAAGTTCTCAGCTACTTTCATTACTATAATGAAATAATGCCTGATAGACATAGATTTATTACAATCAACATGCTAATACTTGCAAATGACCAAACTTCCAGGGTATTCTTAGAACCCCTCAGACTATTCAAAGATTCCAGCAAATTCCTGCTCAGCAAGGTCAGACATCCCCATTACTCCAGTACTTTGGAATCCTCTTGGATCAGGGACAACTGAACAAATATGAGTCACTCGAACTATGCAGACCTGTCCTGCAACAGGGTCGCAAGCAGCTCTTGGAGAAATGGCTTAAAGAGGATAAGGTAACATGCTCCAGCTAATGATTAATTGACAATTTATTATTGTTATTATTAGATTTGACCCTCATTTGTGTAATTAATTAGATGCTACAGGAATTAATTTGAATTTTAAATTTTTGTTCAGCTCGAGTGCAGTGAGGAGCTTGGTGATCTTGTTAAAGTTGCCGATCCAACTCTGGCTCTCTCTGTGTACCTCAGGGCAAATGTCCCTAACAAGGTAAATGAAATTGCATGCCTAAATGATAATTGCTATTCATCCTCTTAATTTATCTTGGTGAATGATGTAAGGCTTTCATTTGCTTACTTTGCTGAATTTTCTCATTCTAAAGTCGGTGAGCATATGCCGAGTCACTGCTAAAATAATATGTTGCTAATCAATGCGAGCGGGTTATTCTTCGCTACAACGATTTTAGCTAATTTATGCGGCGTCAGAGGAATGGCATCAGAGTTACTTGTGTTTGTTTGAATCGTTAAAGTGAAGTTCATAAAGAGTTGTGTTTTGATGTGCATATGTGATGAGTGGTAAGAATGGGAAGACAAGGTGTTCTAGATGGGGGTTTATGAGTATGGTATGATTGATGGTAGATTGCAGTGAATGTAAGATCAACTTGAAGTCATAAGTGTCTTAGAGTTTTAGTGTCATTGTCTTTTGCAAAACAGACAAAAACCACCAAGATCTTTTACCAGGACCTAAGATTTTTAATTTTTTAAATGAAAAACAATTTTAATTTAATGCATAATTTTAAGTTAAAACATTGAAAATCATGGGTTTTGTTTTTATAAAATCCTGAATCAATTTACATTGACAAGGAAAAAACTTTTGTTATGAAATTCCATATAATGAATTGAGATTTTTTTGTCTCTTGCAATTTCATCATAAAAAGGTTTTATCGTATTTTATGAACTAGTCATCACTTTTTTTTTAATCAATAAGAGACTGAATTATTACAGGTCATTACTTTTTCATCTAGGTGATCCAATGCTTTGCAGAGACCGGACAATACCAAAAAATTGTTCTTTATGCGAAAAAAGTTGGCTACACGCCCGACTACATCTTTCTACTTAGGAGCATCATGAGAATAAACCCTGACCAGGGAACACAATTTGCTCAAATGCTTGTCCAGGATGAGGAGCCTTTGGCTGATATCAACCAGGTACAATTGCTCAATACTCCAACTTGATCAAAATGATATAAAATATGTATTGTTTTTATTACTCATCGTACATTTATGGCATTTTTAAATTCAAAAAGTGTTTACATTCATCCTGCCCATCTGATATTTTAAACAAGGCCATTAATTTTCTTTCCCTGTTGCAAATTAGTTTCAGTATTCAGAGAAGAATTAATGAACGTATTGATACATTTCCTTTCTAGATTGTGGATGTTTTCATGGAAACCAACATGGTACAGCAGTGCACTGCTTTTCTGCTGGATGCCCTCAAGGCCAATAGACCAGCTGAGGGTCCTCTCCAGACGAGACTCTTAGAAATGAATCTTATGTTTGCCCCACAGGTTAAACCTACAATACAATTGTTTGCTTTATATATTAATTTATTAAAAATATCATTACAGTTACTATTGTGCTACATTATTATTTTAATATTTTATATTTTTATTATGTTTACCCATAGGTTGCTGATGCTATTCTTGGAAACCAGATGTTTACCCATTATGACAGAGCACATGTTGCACAGCTGTGCGAAAAGGCTGGACTTCTGCAAAGGGTATGTAAATTGTTGATAACATTCAATGAATTGTTTTAAAGTGAAAAGTCTTGATCATTTATTAAAAAGGATAATTTCCATTAAATTGTATCATTTTGGTTCAGGCATTGGAACACTACACTGACCTCTACGACATCAAAAGGGCTGTAGTTCATACTCATCTCTTGAACCCTGATTGGCTGGTCAACTACTTTGGCTCCCTTTCAGTTGAAGATTCTCTTGAATGCATCAAGGCCATGCTCCAGGCAAACATCAGACAAAACCTTCAAATATGTGTCCAGATTGCCACCAAGTACCACGAGCAGCTTACCACACAGGCACTCATTGAAATCTTCGAATCTTTCAAGAGCTTTGAAGGTTCTTTCATATTCACTGAATGTCCTAGTGTCCTTTCTTATGATTGTAATTTATTATGTTTTAATAAATTAAGATTAATAAGATTAAAATTTTAAATGAATTTTTGAATCTTCAGGACTATTCTATTTCCTTGGATCGATTGTGAACTTCAGTCAAGAGGCAGAGGTGCACTTCAAGTACATACAGGCAGCTTGTAAGACTGGTCAGATCAAAGAAGTTGAGAGGATTTGTAGGGAAAGCAATTGTTACAACCCTGAGAGGGTCAAGAATTTCCTTAAGGTTTGTTTTACTTTGGCTTCTTTTCTCTATCCACTTGTGGGAAATGAATCTATAAGTTCTTGGTGCTGCTTTCAAACTTATAAATATTATTTTATTTATTTTAAGGAAGCCAAATTGACCGATCAGCTGCCTCTGATCATCGTTTGCGACAGGTTTGACTACGTGCATGATCTGGTTCTCTATCTTTACCGCAACAATTTGCAGAAGTACATCGAGATCTACGTCCAAAAGGTTTGAGCACCTACTCATAATTAGGAGAAAAACAAGATTATTGATTGGCTTAACTATTTTTATAGGTAAACCCATCCAGACTTCCAGTGGTAGTTGGAGGACTCCTTGATGTTGACTGCAGTGAGGATGCCATCAAACAACTCATCTTGGTTGTTAAGGGACAGTTTTCGATCGATGAGCTCGTTGCCGAGGTGGAGAAGCGCAACAGGTTACTTAATCTGATAAACTCCTAAAAATTTTAAATTCACAGCTTGATTTTAATTATCTCGTTGCTTTAAATTCGTAGGTTGAAGTTGCTGCTTCCATGGTTGGAGACGCGCATTCATGAGGGAAGCATCGAGCCGGCGACTCACAACGCTTTGGCTAAGATTTACATTGACAGTAACAACAACCCTGAGAGGTTCCTCAGAGAGAACCAATATTATGACAGCAAGGTTGTCGGAAAGTACTGCGAGAAGAGAGATCCTCATTTGGCTTGCGTGGCCTACGAACGTGGATCTTGCGACATGGAGCTCATCAACGTTTGCAACGAGAACTCCCTCTTCAAGAGCGAGGCTCGTTACCTGGTACGCCGCAGAGATCCAGAGCTCTGGGCCAATGTTTTGAACGAGGAGAATGAGTATCGCAGTCAGCTGATCGATCAGGTTGTCCAAACCGCTCTTTCGGAGACACAGGACCCAGAAGATATTTCGGTGACTGTCAAGGCTTTCATGACAGCTGACCTTCCCAATGAGCTGATTGAACTATTGGAGAAGATCGTCCTTGATAATTCAATGTTCAGTGACCACAGGAATTTGCAAAACCTGTTGATCCTGACAGCCATCAAGGCTGATAGGTCCCGAGTGATGGAATACATCAACAGGTTGGACAACTACGATGCCCCCGATATTGCCAACATTGCCATCAGCAATGAGCTTTTTGAAGAAGCATTTGCCATATTTAAGAAATTTGAAGTCAATGCATCAGCCATCCAAGTGCTCATAAACAACATTAAGAACCTGGACAGAGCTTATGAATTTGCTGAGAAGTGCAATGAGCCAGCTGTTTGGAGTCAGCTTGCCAGAGCTCAGCTCAACAATGGCATGGTCAAGGAAGCCATCGATTCCTACATTAAAGCTGATGATCCAACTCAGTATATGGAAGTTGTTACTGTTGCTAGCAAGAGCAATAACTGGGAAGACTTGGTCAAGTATTTGCAAATGGCTCGCAAGAAGGCCAGAGAAACTTACATCGAGACCGAATTGGTCTTTGCTTATGCCATGACCAATAGGTTGGCAGATTTAGAAGAATTTATCTCTGGTCCTAACCATGCTGCCATTACTCAAGTGGCTGATCGATGCTTTGATAATAAGATGTACGAAGCAGCCAAGCTTCTGTATAACAACGTTTCAAATTTTGCACGCCTGGCAATCACGCTCGTCCACTTGGGAGAGTACCAGGGTGCTGTTGACAGTGCCAGGAAGGCCAACAGCACCAAGACTTGGAAGGAGGTCTGCTTTGCTTGCTTGGATAATGAAGAATTCAGACTGGCTCAGATGTGTGGACTTCACATTGTGGTTCATGCTGATGAGCTGGAAGAACTGATCAACTACTACCAAGACAGGGGATACTTTGAAGAGCTCATTTCACTTCTTGAAGCTGCCCTAGGTCTTGAGAGAGCCCATATGGGCATTTTCACAGAGTTGGCCATATTGTATTCAAAGTACAAGCCACAGAAGATGAGAGAACATTTGGAACTGTTCTGGTCGAGAGTCAACATTCCTAAGGTGTTGAGGGCAGCGGAACAGGCTCACCTTTGGGCTGAATTGGTCTTCCTTTATGACAAATATGAAGAGTATGACAATGCCATCATAACCATGATGAATCATCCTACAGATGCTTGGAAGGAGTCCCACTTCAAGGATATCATCACAAAAGTAGCCAACATTGAACTCTACTACAGAGCCCTGCAATTCTACCTGGACTACAAGCCGCTACTCCTGAACGACCTCCTTTTGGTCCTCACACCGAGAATGGATCACACCAGAGCTGTTGGATTCTTCAAAAAGTCAGGACACATTGCTCTTGTCAAGCCCTACCTCAGGGCTGTTCAGAACAACAACAACAAGGCTGTCAATGAAGCACTCAACAATCTTCTTATTGAGGTTCATTTAAATATTTAAATTTTATTTTGAATCTTTAGAGTAAAAAATCCAACCAACCTTGTTTGATTATGAACATATTTTATTTATATTATATTTATTGTTTCCAGGAGGAGGATTACCAAGGTCTGAGAACATCGATTGAAGCTTTTGACAATTTTGATAACATTGGACTTGCTCAGAGATTGGAGAAACATGAATTGATTGAATTCAGAAGGATAGGCGCATATTTGTACAGAGGTAACAATAGGTGGAAGCAGTCTGTGGACCTCTGCAAAAAAGACAAACTTTTCAAGGTTATTTTTCTTTCTTTGCTGAGAAATGTAAATTAATAAACATGTTTAAAAAGACCTTAAAGTATTAAGACATTGTGGATGTAATTATACTATATATGTAATTATGTATAGCTTTAATAATAATAATATTAATAATATGATAATAATAAAACCTTGTGGAAGTCTGTGGGTTATGTGGCTAGGATATTGCATTGCTTGAAAGTGTTGTAAAAATGGCATATGAAAGTAGAAGCATTTTTTGTGCCTTCAGAATCTAATGCATGTGCTATACGTTTAACCAGGTTTATATAATAATTTCAAGTAATTACATCGTTTTAGACATTTTTCCCTTCTTAACTTTTTAATAGGATGCCATGCTCTATGCCTGCGAGTCCAGGAATGCTGACATTGCAGAAGATCTTTTGGCCTGGTTCTTGGAGGACAAGAACTATGAGTGCTTTGCAGCCTGCCTCTATCAGTGCTATGATTTGCTTCATCCAGATGTCATTCTGGAGCTGGCATGGAGGCACAAGATCACTGATTATGCCATGCCATACCTCATACAAGTTATGAGAGAATATACAGCTAAGGTTTGCAATCATTCCTTGAAATCTAATTGCTGTTGGCTCAAATGTGAAAAATTATATTAGGTTGACAAGTTGGAGCAAGCTGATGCTGTCCGTTCTGAGGAGGAGCAGAAAGCCACTGAGAAGCCCCTGGTCTTAAGTAAGATGGAGTTGGAATAGTGCTCCATGCTTGTGCATTTCTATTAAAGTCACTTTATCTAGTGATGTGATATTAACATTTTGGGTGGGGTAGAGTCACAATATCAGTCATAATAATAACAACAATGATGATAATAAATAACTGCAATAATAATAATAATAATAAATAACAGCAATAATAACAAGTACATCCATTCATAACGCTTGGTTGAATGAAATTTCAATTATTTATTGGTTTGAATTTTTGCCTAAACTTATTTCCAGATGAGCCACAATTGATGATCACAGCAGCACCCCCAGGAAATGTGTACGCTGCTCCTGGTGGCATGTATGCAACGGGCTACGGGATGCCACCATATGGCATGCCTCCCATGTAACTTCTAGGGCAGTTGAGTTTTGTTTTTAGCAGAAACTGGAGCATGCAGACACTCACGATTGGAAGTTGATTATTGATATATATCGAACACGGAATAAATTATGTTCCGCACTGAGTTTGTCTGATCGTCATCATTTTCGGTTCCTAAGAGAAAGCATTTTACTATATTCAATTTGTTATATTTGTGAATATTCGGACACTCATAGGACTGTCATTTTCATTAATTGATGTTGACTTTACCAAATTATTTTATCCAATCAGATTATACTTTGCTAGTTTTGGTAAAGCTTTTATTTGTTTCTATGTTCTACATTTTATCACAGATGATAAAATTAATATGCCTATGGCTGAATTCTGGATTCTAAACAATTTTTAGATCTTAAACAAAATAGCTTCAATTAAGTTATTGTTTCTGGAGTTTTGTTTATTATTTTTGCTGGATATTTTCTAAATTAAGTTTTGTTGGCTTCTGCCACAGCTATTTGTACTCATTCATTCCGTCTCAATTGCCGACAGACGCCATTCTGCCCTCCAGCAATTCATTGATTTGTAACCATTTGTCAATCAAAAACCTATCAATAAAGGGCTAGTTGGATTTTGACTCTGTGTACATTTGCTATTATTTGTCAAATTGGTTATCAAGTTCCACTACCTGCCAAGAGGTAATTTAGTTAGCTCTACAAAAAAAAAGTAAACAAATAGTTCAGTATTTCAGCGAAGCTGTTTATTTAATACTTTAATTTTGTACTTGGAGTTTCTTGTCAGTTCAAGTCAGATAAAAGCATCTCAGTAGATGGCATCAAACTCAGATAACAATTTAGTTCTGAATTTATCAAATATACAGTAGACAGTAAAGGAACAAATGAGAATAAGGTCCTTAAAGATTCAATGTTTGGGAGTTTCTCATCTTGAATTAGCACAAAGAGACCCTAAGCATGGCCATAATGTGCTTACATTCACGGGGCAATGTTAGCCAGGTTGTTGGGTCCAGGATTCTCTAGATTTTTGAGGAGTTGAGAAATCCACCTCTTAGTGGAGTTGTCATCTTTGAGGCAGTTCATAAAGGTTGTATCCTTCAGCTGGTCTGGCAAACATTGGCGCAAAGCTTCCCTTGCCCTGAAAAATGTTGAATGTGCTTCAAGCAAAAACATTCCCAAAGGCAACGTAAACAATATTAAATAAATTAATATTAAATAACTTTAGATTTAATCCTCAAGCCTGAATTAAACACCATAATATGTCAATGCATTAATTAACAAAGTAGGGCTGAATTCTAAATAATGTCGGCCGAAAACCATCGTGGTTTCGTAAACTTTGAGATAAACTGGCTCACCTCGCGTTGTCAGATAATCTGAGATAACATCTGACGACATGCTTGAGGAGACGAGCTGATTGCTCTTTAGCCAGTTGAATGACCATTCTGCCCTGCAATAAAAGAATAAATTCCAAAAATATTATCAAATCCTCATTGCATTAGAAAGTTCTTATTTTCATGATGTGAAAATATTCGCACATAAATTGCTGAATAAAATTAGAAAACAACTCAAAGATTGATCATGTTAACATCCCCAACAGAAGTAAATTGCAACTGATAGTGCAGTGAAACTAATTCAACGTTTTAAGCTATATATATGTTTGTTTATTTATAAAGCTCCATAAACACCCAACAATTTATGTAGTGCTGCATCTCAGGGGCACTTTGTGGTGGTTCAAACTGGGTTGCGAACATGACACCTAACAACTGTCGCTTTCACCCTTGTCTGCAGGAGTGCCACCCTCTGAGCCAACTTGCATACCAATATTTAATTTTTTTAATTTCTTTAATATTTTTCAGAATAACTAACTAATATAATAACTATTTGAAATAATAGAAAAGCATCCTTTATGAAGCAAGCATTTGTGATACTAATATATAAATATTGAAACAAAACATTGTGTGAAAGAACATTCTCATTAACTCACGAGGATCATTGCAACATGCGAAAACCTTTCATAGGTTTGGCATATGTAAGAAAGTCCAATTTCATCCAAAAGGATTTTTTGGAGAATGAATGTTGCCACCTGACAATTTAAAAAAAAATAAATAACTTAATACTTTCTTAAAAACCTGTCAAAGCAAAGACATTTTCCCCTAAATTGTTCAGAAGCAAGATAAAATTAAATTGACTTTGGTAACTCACTGTTTTTGACAATTCACTGCCTGTTTCCATAATTTTCAGGCACAGTGGAATGATTTCTGTTGTTAGCAAGAAATTGATCACATCCTGTTCATCAGTCTTCAATAAAATTGATTCAGATTAATTTTCAATTTAAAATCAATAATAATTAACATAACATTTATTTGTTGTGGTCTAAAAAGAGCAATGTCTGCATGATAAACCACTCCAAAATTACTAACCTATTAGAATATAATGAGCAATTTCACAACTTATCATCATCATTAACTATCATTACCATTTTACTCAGCAATATTTTTGTTCAAATTACTTTACACGAGTAAAAAAAGACACCCATCAAATCAAGCATTTTAAAAGTTATCATCAGATATTGAAATGTATTTTAAATCTTATTTTAAAGCCTTGAAACTGTTTATGAAGGTAAAAATCATGAAACCTTGACCAAAGCTCCAATGACACCCAAACTTGTCAACCTCAGGTACTCAAACGGCCTTGTTTTGCTCACAGTGTGCAGAAATGGATACAAAAAGAGGGGAATGTGAGCTGCAAAATGAGTTGCTCGGGGATCAATTAAATTAAATCAATTTAAATTAAATACATTGTCGTTAGTGGTTGGATATTGTGGTTAGTTTCGAGCATCGTATTAATATTGAAGCATAATCAATATCTACAGTATATTAATATCCTTTAAGAAACGGAAAGGTCGACAATTCGATCCAAAAATATACTATTTTTGTTACCAATACTTTGAAAGTTTTAATGACATGAGATGGTGGAAAGTTGAAAAAATTAAGTTCCTGTTCATTGTGAGATGGCCAAAAGGAAGACAGCATCCTTCGATGACCATAAGATGATGACTTTAATACTAAAAGATGCCGACTAATACAATAATAATTTTAATACAATAACTGATGACTTTAACACAAAAAGATGAGACTTGAATACAAACCAGCGAGAAAAGAAGACCTGGTTTCAGGATGAGAGGCCACGCACTGCATCAATGCAAGTGCATTACAAACCCTATTCGATTGATGAGCCTGAAAAACAAATAAGTTGTTTAATCAATTTCTAAAAAAAATTATTTTTAACAATTATTTTTACAATGAATTTTAAATAATTGCCAATAATTAAAAGAGTTTTTAAAAGTAACTACAACTATTCTCACTGAAAGATTGGGAGGGTTGATGGAAGGATAAATGCTGACTATTTCCTGGAGAAGAGCTGCAATGGTTCCAAATGAATTCCACAACATGGGAGCTAGATCAGTCACCACTTCCCTCTTCTTACTGATTAAGGCAAAATGAGTAATTTGATTCATTTTATTAGGAATTTTTTTATTGACCCCCATTAATAATAGATAATTGATGTTTTAAGTGGTTTATATGGTGCTTTGTACGACTTGCCAAATTCAGTGGAAAGTTGTATAGTTGTTTTTTACAAGAGTTTCCAATTATAGTTGGCAGGCAATAATGGATATAGTTACTATAATCCAATGAATAACTGAGAAAAAATACTTGTTAAGATGTAAATGTAGTTCATTTATATTGTGCATCAGAGGCACTTTTTGCTGGCCATTTATTTAGTGCTCATTCCCAAGGGTACTTGTAGTACAGGCAGGTTTGCAACCACAACACAGTACGACCTTTGCCATATGCAGAACAACAATCTGAGTCTAGCCTCAGACAAATACTCAGCAGAAATGTACTGCCATTAAAAGAAAATTGTTACTTAATAAGTACTTCAAGAGACTGTCATGGAATGTGAAAAACAACTTTCCAATTACCTTGGCAAGTCATACTAACTCCATATAAAGAAAGCCATTTAAAACTTTAATATTAAGGGTTATGACTTCTTAAGCCTGTATGAGGACAGGCACGAAGTATGTGCACACTAGGGTAATAGACGAAGTGGTACAATGTTGTCTTATGGCATTTGGTAACTGGGTTTTAGTAACCACTAAAAAATTCCTAACAAAAATCTTTGAAGAATGCATGACATGAATCAACCTTAACTCCAGAAGGGCATTTTCTTTTGTATCAATATTGGCAAGTTCCTGGATCCACTGGTAAATTTTCTCCCTTTCCATTTGTTGCATGTTATTTTGATTGTTTACTGGTTGTTGTTGGGGTTGTTGATTCATGCTTGCTTTAGTCTCTTATTTCTAAAAGTCGATTGTCGAAAGGGTTCATCAAGTACCTTTATTATTAAATACATTTTGCACTAAACGAAATAAGTAATATTTAAGCATACTTTCTTATCAAGAACTCATGCTGAATTAGCAGAAACTAGAAAAAGTATTTTTAAAAGAGGAAAAGGTTACGCAGCGATTAAACAGTATGCTATTTAGCCTCACAAACTGAGCACTTTTATTATGTTGCAGAACTAGTAAACTAATCATCTTTGCCATTCAAAAACTTTACCTAAGCGGCCCAACGTAAAATCACCATAAAACACAAATTCCAAAACTACAATATGGAAATCCGAAGCATAACAAAAACAGCAGCGCTCACATTCTAAAGTTGTGAAATTTAGTAAAAAATCTGAACCTTAAAATAACAAAAATAATTTCAAAACTGACTGTAGTGAATTTTGAAATTATAAAATTTGTTAAATCGATGCAGTGCAACGAAGTGAGCCCTAGTCTCGGCGTTCGATATGATCAATATTCAGTTGTGAGCTTTGCTTAACAAATTGCCTTGCCGAAGAAACTTAGATTTTTAATTGTTCAGATAGTCAAGTAGCAGAAATGGTCACAAATACCTAAGTTTTACAAAATAAACACTCTGGGGGTTATTACAATATTAGGAAGTTGGTATTATTGTATTTCGAAGTGTAAACGAACTTGCGCAAATCTGATTAATGTAAATTTTAGACATCCTAAAGACGACTGCCATTAGTTTTTGGTGACCATCCGCAGATACAGCTGAGATAAAAGGGTCGAGTTACGGTTCATTGGAAGTTGTGCATTGACGCCAACCAAAAATACAGAGATAAAACAAAGCTCAAATATTTTTTTGACACTAACATTTTTTTTTAAGCGATGTAAAAAGATAGCTGATAAGGTTCACCTTTTCTAAAATCTGGCTGACTATTGAGAGAAACGGGTAAAAAATTGCTTCCGAAGAGTACCATAAGCTGCGAACCTCCCACCTCATTTCAAAATTGACCACAATCACCGGATCAAACGAATGACATCCCGCCTCGACGAGAGTAACAGATAATGTTTTGAAATTAATTTTGCACCAATAAGATATGGATGGGTTTACCTACCTCTTCATAGAAAGACCTGTTGACAAAACATGTCATGACGATCACCAACCAAATGTCATGTAGCACATCTTAAGCCTTTACCTTAAAAGGTGACTCACGTTACCAAACACCGTAAGACGCCCTCGCACCACTTTATCTATTCCTCCGACGCGCTCATACTTCACGCATACCTGTCCTCACAACGGCTTATGTAAGAAGTCATAAGCCTTAATGTTACAATCTCCAAATGATATAAAATAGAGCTTTTGTAATTTACTTCTTAGCTAACTAATAAAAATGGCATTCTTGGCCCCTTCATTAGAAAAAAGTTAAATTAAAAAAGGACGAAATCCATTTCTAAAAGATATTCTTCTCTTATAGCCTTTTGTATTAAACAAACCAAGGGTTTAAAGCAATCTGTATTTGTGATCTTCCTTGTTTCCAGCTTTAGAAAATGTTGAAAGATCTGCCCATACAGCTTGCATTGACATCTTTTGCATAGCATTCCGGCAACTTTTCATCATCACGAAGACAAATAGCCAAACAAATGAAATTTAAAATTCTTTTGCATAACAGGTTGAACAGTAGTCATTATTTCAAGTCAATTGCCTAGGAGGTCCTGAGTATTTTATAACCTAAACAGAATGGTATTATATTCAACTGAAAAGACATCTAAAACTAAGAGCTTTGTAACAAAAAGATTCAACGACTTTCCTTCAACACGACATGCTGCCTGAGTTGACAAATGTCTGTGAAATGAACTCCAAAACTTTTGCTTTGACTGCATCTGCACTTGTCACCTGTGTCAGATGAGACTTGGAAGTATATAAGAGATCACATGAAACAAGAAAAATAATTCTTTTTGCAAATAGCATTAGAACTTGCTATTCCTGAGCTGATCTATACATTAGTTTCATTTCGAACTGGAAGACTAATTCTGCCATCCTCAACACTTCGTGAATAATAAGCTTCCCCACCCACATCACAACCAAGAGGTAAATCCTCTGATGGAAGTGTACTGGCCAGATCCTGAGTCCAGTGACTTTGTTCGGTTTGGATGCTCATCGGATGGCAGTGGTGAACATTGCTATGCTGAGCTGGATGGGGATGAGGTGGAAGATGATAGTGATGGTGGTGCTGGAATAAAGAGCTACCGACATCTAGTGCAGGATTATCATCCAAAAACCAACAACAGCAACAAGTGTAGAGATGACATTGAGGGCAGGTATTAAATTCACTTTTTAATGCTTCAAACTGCTTTGATGGCTTTTTACAAAGCATCTCCTTAGTAATGGAAACAATGCTTTCTTCCAAAGTCATCACCAACTTGCTAACATTTCCTAATGATTCACTGCAAATGGTTTTACTCCACTTCTATTCAAAGAAGAACAAACACAAAGCATAGTGGAAATGAGATAATATTTTGTTTTAAGTCACCAAATGGCATAACTTGTTTCTCTACATATATCACTTGGCAGCATTCATATTTTTCATAGTCAATATTTTCACAAATCAACAGCAGATGATGACCACAACTCTCAAAAAATTGCGGTTAAACAGAGTTACGTTAAAATGATCTCACAGGGATCATAAAGGATTATATCCTTTTCATCGTCTTACTTGGTTATCTTTGCATTGTACAGCTGTTTGTGGTGAATATAGTCAATCACTGAATCTTGCAACAAATACTTAACACTTTCTCCTCTCTTCAAAGCTCTCCTACAAATCATTCCACAAATGAATTAAAGTTTTCAACAAAAATCTAACAAATTGCAACACACACATATATAACAAAGAAGCAAATGTTGTAGCAACTTCAAGCACAAAATAAAATAATACCTGATCTTAGTTGAGCTGATCTCGTTCGTGATCCAGTCGGTAATGACCAAAATATTATTCTATTCGAATAAATTGTTGTACTTACCAGAGGAATGAAAGTCATGAAAGAAAATGAAGTCTACCTTATGTGAGGTGAGGACATCAAACTCATATATAAACTTATCCAGATCATAACCAACTCTATTACAGACCACCATTCCAAAATCCTTTACAATTTCTTCTATCTGGAAATGTGCACATTTTGACAATTTCCAATTTTATTGCCTTATTTTAATGATAAAAACATTACTAATGTAACAGCAGGCCAAGAGAAAGATTTAAAAATAAATTTATAAAAAAAATCTATTACATTATGACTACAATAGCACATTTAAAGTAATAAATAAATCAAAGCTTGTTATGTTATCTGTATCAACTCAACCAACGATGCATAAATATGTCTCAAATGTAACTGGGAAAAGAATAATCGATATATATGCTGACACAAATATTCATGTCTTTTCTCTGGTGCTACATTGCATATTATGTTAATAAAATAGTTTTACTACTTTATCATTATGAAAATTGAACCTACACTAACATTTAATCTAATCTAAACAACAGCTAACAACTTGACTTGTAGGCAAAATTCATCTGAGGATGGAACATCAATAATTTTTGGAAACAACTTGCACTTTAGTACAAATATCATTCTTCAAAAATTTTCTTTTGAGAAGACCTTCCACAATCTTATGTAATGTTATTAATAGATAACGTATTACAGAAAAAATTACAGAGGAAATCAAAAAAGCAGAAAAAGCCTTGAAGTTCGAAGATATAAAGGGCCAAATCCAGCATGACCGCCACAGAGTTGGCTGGAATCACTTCACCAGATGGTCCAAAGTGAGTGCTTCAGTTAGAGCCTCACTAGTGGTGCAAGAATGTCGGAGGGAATTGGAGAGAGAAAGAATCTCACAGGCGGTACAGCAGGCCCAACAGGGACAATGGACTATGTGGGATGACGTCTCGCAGAGATTGCTCATGTGGAACATGTCTCCACTCAGACTAGCCTTTGTTGTCCGATCAATTTATGATGGGTTATCCTCATGCGACAACTTGCAGAGATGGAAAATAACCCAGGATGCCAAATGCATGCTCTTCAGAGAGACAGACTCTCAGACATGTCCTGTCTGGCTGCAATTACGTGCTTGCCCATGGCCGCTTCACTTGGCGCCACAACCAGGCCCTCCTGCAAGTGAGGCTCCAGCACCAATGCTCAGGAATCTGCTCCCCAGAGAAGAGTTTATTTCCTGCGCTCTGAGCGACTCCCAGTTCGCAAGGAACAGATACAGAGCCAAAAGGAGACATATCCTTGAAAACGCCAATGATTGGGAAGTTGTTGCCGATGTGGAAGGGTTAAGGCACTATCCCCCCAGGTGCTGGCTGAAAGCGGCAAGAGGTATGGAGTTAACAATAGATCTCAGACAAAAAGGGTACAAAGTGTGGTTCTTTGCCTTCGAGGTCGGAGCAAGAGGTCAATCAATCCACATACACTTTCCTAAGAAAAATCGGCCTTACCAATAAAGTCAGATCGAAGGCCTTGGCAGACATGTCCAGAGCTGCAGAAGCGGCTTCGCAGTGGATATGGGCCAAGAGAGATTGCAAGAGATCTCCCTCAACAGGGCAGGCCTACCAGACGAATCGTTCGAGGAGCCACCTTCGGAACCGGCACGTATCGCTGTGCAAGCATAAAAGCGAACTTAGTCAAAATCAGCCAATAGCATTGCTTCGCTAGCCAGATAATCAGAGAACAGCGAAGCCTCCCATCAAGTCGGCACGATTCCACAAGCAAGCCAAGAGAACTCTCAATGGAGTTTCCTGACAAGTCGGTGCAGTGCCGTCATTCCACCAACGGGAGAGCTTCTAACATGAGTCTCCTGGCAAGTCGACAAGAATAAGGCCCATATAACCAGCTGGGGCCGGCTTCGTTGATGATTGTCATGCATTTCGTCGGTCGTTCAAGTTGTTGGATTGTGCGTTGTTTCTCAACTCTGTTCGTTGACTTGTTAAGATTGGTCATTACATCACCGACGGACACCCTGATCAGCGGGTGCGGCCCAACCCCCGAGAGTGTCAGAGGATTTAAGGGCCAAAACGCTCAAAGAAGGGGTCTCCTCCCTGAGTATTCCTGTTGGAGCTCAGAAAGAGTTTTAGCTATCAGAAAATTACAAGGTCTAATGTCAACTATGGCAATAGGATTAAATTGTAATCTGTTGATATCATAACCATAATATTTTAATTATTAACACAACAACTTGTGCACATAACCATCCAAGGACAAGATTGCAATAACTCACAATAATCACTAATCCCTAACTCAGATAAATTTTCAATTAATAAAAACAATAAAACAAAATATTTGTTATCTTCAAAAAAGTAGCCATTATTGTTAGAGCTTAGAAGAAATAATATTTACAAACATGTGCTGGTTTCCACAGATCTGGTACAGCAAATGATTGTATGACATCTGCACCACACAAGAGTCGAACCTCGACATCACCAGAGGTTGTACCTTGTTCCGAGCTTTCCATCTTTTCAAAGTCTTTAACATAGACTTCTTTATCAGGTTAAGTACAAATTGTAGCATTTTATTAAAATTAAATTAGCTCTTCGCACATATCATGCATCTTCGGCTAAAATGGAGATTTTATCAGTTATAAGAAAAGAATAGATTGATGAACTTCAGCACCAAGTTGACATCGAAAAGCTAAGAATGAATCATCCCAAGTAATTTTAAATTTCAATTATTGTATTATTGTTAGATAACACTGGCATACAAAGTTTTTTCTAAGAGTTTAATATGTAATTCTTAGGTTTTCTTATTTCTTTGATGCTGGAAAGAGAATTTCTCAATTATTCAATTATACTGACTTACAAATTTTAGAGAAGTTTATTTTTCTAAATATACAACAAATGTTTCTAACATGAAATTTTGTTGGGAGAAATCTGAATGGGAATGAAGATAGTGAATTTTAAGAGACATGTTGTATCCCATATTAGTGTAAGTACATATGAAATAATAAGTTGCAACTAGACACTTTTGTGATTTTCAAAAAAGCATTCACATGTCTCTTTAAAGGCAACCAAACTTGCCAGTCCCTCATTGCTTAACTTATTTTCAAACATTTTGCCATTAAACACTTTTTTTATTTGAACGCCCACAAATATCCCCTTCCTGATTTAAGCCAAAGAGTCTATTTTGGAAACATTTGCTTTAGATAAACAATCCTTTGCTATCTGGTGTGAGATGTGATAAAAAATTTTCATATGGTGGCAAAAAACTTTGTTGAGTTTGACAAGAGACTTATTTAAAATTTATTTTTACTCTGAAACTTAAACAAAGTTCTTTGACACAATAATGTTTATTTGGATCTATACAATCCCATTCACAATTTAGTGTACCCTGATTAACAAACACAGCCACAATGCAATTTACTCTCAGATCACCATAATTGGTCCATACATATTTCTTGTATTCAATTTTCCAAAGTCTCTTTCATGTGTAGTGCATGAGCAATTGTGAATAAAAGGATATCTAATTCATCATAAACATAACAAAAACTAGCAACACGTGTTCAAGGCATATTAAAACAAATTCTTAATAAAAACTTACAGTAATACAAAATTTATTGAAGACTTTAAAACAGTGCATTTTAGAGCTATTTTACAAAAGTAAGTAGGACTTAGTTTAGTATTAATTTTTGTTAAATTGCAAACAATTTCTGTTGTAATTTTCATCATAAAAAATATATAAGAATCACATGTTACACCCTATGTATAAAACATTGTAATTCAGTGTTATTAACTTAGTCCTGTCAAGTAATTATAAAAATTTACTTTTGTTGACATCTTGAGTTCTTCTCCTCTTAGTTGAATGAGTCGTATCATTATCATTCTCGACACTCCTTTGGAAATAGGATAATGCTACTTCTCTCATGTGTCTCAGAATTTTGACAGTTTCAAGCCAAGTGTCTTGGCTAGCTTCCCAAGTATCAATTCTATTTAATACAAGGTTAACAAGTTATATCAATGGCATGTAGGTTAGCTGAATGGGTGTACGGTAGTGATGGAGGTGGCTGTAATGCGTCAAGTTCACAATCCAGCATATACTGCCAGGGAGCACCCTTTGCGAGGCATTACATAAATCGTTATGCGATTAAAGCGCCTTCACATCTAATTTGAATATAAGAGGCTCTCAAAATAAACAGATACAAACAAGTCCAAATCATCTCAGTTATGCAACGGACTATAATCAAATAAATAAATAAAAGATACAAATAACAAATGCTGGATTTTAGCTAACAAATGTTGAGAATTAGGCAATGCACATTAAAATGGAGGAAAGTTTACAAAATTAAAATTATGCTAAAATATAAACATATACTTGATCCAATCAGAAGATGTCAGGGCTAACTTGATCATTTCAATCCTATCAACTGCTGATGCAAGTTCCTAGCAATAGAAATCAAAGCAATTTTTGAAGATTATTGTACTCTGTTATGCTTGAAATTGTGCAAGAAAAACTTATTCAAGCTTTCAATGAGGTTTGAAAGCTGAGTGGAGACTTAATGTATGCTAGGATTTATGCTCTAACATAAAGGTCACTCACGATTTTTGAATTATGTACAATCAGGCATTAACATATATTTCACCAATTTAACTAATGAACTTAATTTTTATTATCAAATAATTTCTGTATGACTTATATTTGCAAACTGAATCAATAACTTATTATATTTCATGCATGGAATCCAATGCATTTTTTTCTATGTTCACACATAGAAAAATACATTTTTTAGCAAGTCCTTATGATCACAAAGTGACATCAACAAACTTTTATTTGAATGGCTTCATAATATAGAATTATCATAAAATAGATACCTTGTGAGAATACTTGTCATTAACTGGCGATATGACTCCAAATATCTGGCATGGATAGATTTGTTCAAGTGCATCCCTAGCAACTTCTAGAAAGAAATAACTTTTTTTATTGAAGTTTCATTAATGTCATTATTATGATGTGACAAAAATTATGAAGATCCAAGCACTGATCAAGGAGGATTTCAAATTTATCGTAATACATAAGTTATTGCTTCGTTATCTTAATTTGTTATCAGGTAACAAATAATTGGATTAAATTTCCAATAAATTAAGGAATACGTTTATTCAAACACTTTTAAAACTCCCCACAAGCCTGAATCCAACACGAAAGTACTAATCTTATCATCCCATAACTAACCAAACATCCTCAGGTGCATATTTGTGATGGGATTAAACGACCCACATGCAACCAACAAGATTTTTTTCTTCTTTGGACCAGCTTGGCGGTCATGCTTCCCTTGGTTGGCCATTCAGTACATTCAAGCAATTGAAAAATGCCAAATCGCACGACCGCAACCGTAACCATCAGGAAAACCACTGCAAGTAAAAAGTGAATCGTGTCCCAAATAATTTTAATAACACATTTATTCCATTTAAAAGTGCTTATTAAATAGTTAGCTCAACTAAAAATTACGTTTTTTTTTACAGACATTTCAAGCCAAATTCTGGAATCAACTTAGTTTCATTTGGAAAGCCTTTTTTGCATTTAGCTCGAGTTGGTTTGGTATATTAACCTCAGATAAATAACGAGATTAGTTGGACGGACCTGTTCACTTTCAAAGTTGTATTTTCCCGATTGTGCTTAATGCTGGGTCAATGTAGACAGGGCTAGCCGAAGCACCCTATTTCACAAAAAAATAGTTTTACATTTTAACCGCTGGATATTCTAGCAATATTCAAGCAAAATCAGAAATTGATAACTAGTCAATAAAATGGCTAGAAGTTAGGCTACAGCTCTCGCTCTTCTTAATCTTCCGATCGCTTGAGTGTCTTATGTATCCATTTACACAGGTTCCCTATCCGAGGGCTCTCTGGAAGTGCAGGCTTAACTTTTCTTCTAACTAACTAATCTCAACGAGCTCATCATCCCGTATAGCTCGAGATGTCTGGGCGGAGCGGGTCCGTACATTCCGTGGACCCGCCTGTTTTCAAATTCGTTGTGCTTCTCTGAAAAGAATGGTCTCTTCAAATGCTGAATGCGAGCCAGTCCTTCCCGTCTCCCAGTGAGCTAATCGGGCGTCAAGCTTTCACCGTCCTTGTTGGACGCCGGCATGACTCCTTTCCCCGGAGGCATCTGAGATTCTCCCATGTAACCGCCGGAAATCTGCATGTAGGGGTCGCCAACCATAGGCGGATCATTGGTGGGCATCCAATTGTTGGGACTAGGAAGCCACTTCTGATTTTCTGTGTTGTTGTAGCGCTCCTTTTGGTTCGATCTTTTGGAGTGAACTTTCGCCGCATAGCTCCCTCGGATAGAGGGGCATGCTCTGAGGACGATTGAAGTTGGTGTTTCCAGTGGGACAATTCTGTAAGAACTGTCTAGTGGAGGTTGCTATAGGTGGTAACCGACTATCAGATTGACCAAGCACTGAGCACAAGCGGGAAAATACAACTTTGAAATTGAACAGGTCCGTCCAACTAATCTCTGCATTGTCCTCTCTGAACAAATTCTGCAGCCTCGTTGGCCAGACCGGTGGAGAAAACGAAGATCTGATTCTGCTGTGACATGAAGTGACCTCAATATCCGTTGGCCATGCCCTCCGGAATCTCGGTAAATTGGGGCCTCCCGGACCCTCCGGGAACAGGGACGTTGGTGCCCATGTTCGAAGAAGGTATGATGCAATTATTGCCTATTTGCTGGGACGAGGCCTAAGGAGCTTGAGAGTTTGAAGAGGGGAGGAAGAAGACTGCTTTTATCTAAGGCTACTAAATTAAAGGTTTTTTTTTAATTCGAAGCCTTCCATAACTTTCTCCTTAATTGTTTTAAGTATCTTAATGTATTCTTGTTGATTTTAGTAAAATATCATTACATAAATTATTTTTTTAAATAATGAAAAGATTACCAAATTTAAATTAGTAATGATCAAGATATTTTTAAGGGCAGCATCGACTTCCTTCGAATCCCAAATCAAGGTTCCAACATGTTTGATGACGTCATGCTACGTCACTCTGATTCCGCGCAAACACTCATGTTGAGATGTTGGTTTTGTTGGGGACATTTGTTGCGATTTCAGTGCCTCCACTGTTCGGTATGTCTTTAGTTGGATTATTAACATTTTGTTTCCACAATAATAGGGCATGGTCTTATATTTTTGCTCCAAAAGACATGGTAGGGTCTACTTTCGCTTATGGTAAAAATAAATAAGCTGCACGAGGAAAGGTTTATGGTTTCAATAATTTATTAATAAAACTGATGTTTTAACAATATCAGAATACTAGCAGCAACCGCACAAAGCATCTGCGCGTCTAGAACGCGGACGTCACTGCAGCTTTTTGCGAAGGGGTTGCAAACCCTCGCACAACTTGAGGGGACGACCTCAGTTTTAATGAAACGTACGACGCACGACGTTCTATAATATATATATTATACTGTGTTTTTGTTTTTTTTTGATTGTTTACTTTTTTCAAATGAAACTTTCTTACTTTATTTTGTTGAAATTTATTCTGAGTCATGGTTGGCCAGGTTGATATTTGATAATGATATTTTCAGTGATGGGCACTAACTAAATTTTTATAGTTAAACTTCAACTAAATAATTTTTGTTAAAATATTAGTTGCAACTACTTTTATTAAAGTTGTCAACTAAACAAAATTAGTTAAACTCATAACTTTTTTCTGCAAGATGTTTGGCACACTTATTTCATCAAATATCACTGGACAAAATGACTCAATATCATAAAGGTTTATTTTACATCAACACAACGGCAAAGAGAAATCGAAATTTATTTTATGACATGATAATATCTACATTGAAATTGTTTTCTGATTTCGCTCTTGAGATCGAAGAAAAATCAGCGTATCAATAGTTTTATCAGCCACTAGATCTAAGAGCAGTCAACACCTGTGCAGCTGCCCTGAACAGTCTTTCAACAGCTGCAGAACTTGGAACTTGTATACCAATGTGTTTTCAAACAAACGATTGCTTTCGGATACTCCTCAACTTGATGCTGTAAATTTTCATAATCTTGGTCATTAAACCATACTTTGTTCCAGGCTTCAGAAATGAAAGTACATACCTCATTGAGCAGGACCAGGTTCGGGTACAAGAATGTATGAAAGCAAATGGCTCTAGAATTCCAACGAGCATTAGATAAACCTGAAAGTGCATGAAATCTCACCTTGATCATCTTCTTAAACTTTTTAAAATGATTAAAGACTCTAATTAATTGATACAGAAACTTCATGTCATCTCGCCACCCCAAATCTTCGTTATCTTCTTCTGCTTATTGCTCTTCCAGGTTAATTATCTTTCAGAATTATAGCCATCCTTGAGATATTCATAGTTCTGCATTATGCTTGTCACAAATGGATAACTAGTATCAGGCAATGTGGATTTTCCAAACAAGTGGCCAAAGACATGCTTTAATACTCTATCTAGTATGTGGTGCTGGCAACCAACATAGACTGGTTTGTCGAAGCCATGATATTGAAACATACGTTGCAATCGAACAACAACTCCATTTTCCTACCAGTGTTTGCAGCAGTGGTATCACTTACAATCATTTTTATTGCTTGGCATAAATTGAATTTATCTAAAGTACTTTCAATTGCATTTGCAATAGTTTGTGATTTGGAATCAGACAAAACTAACATAGCGAGCCTAATTTCCTTGTCTTCATTCTTAAACACCATCACTTGGTGTTCTAACTTATTCATCAATTTTCAACCAAAATGCAGCGACCAATTTTCTTTTTGTAAATTCTTCATATATGATTTTTCTAGTTTCTTTGCTTTCTTACAGATTTATAAATCCCTGATTGGGATGACGTTGTAATTTGAGGAGTGTCTTTTTAAAGAATTCTACAAACTGTGTGCCTTATTTGTTGATACTTTTCCATATCTAACCAACATTCGCGAACTTTTAGTGGAATGTTAGACTTTCTTATTTTCTAATTCACTAGACATACCACTGAAATTTTCTTCGTCAGACATGCATCCTTCACATTCAGAAGTGCTCACCGAAGCTCCTTGGAAATCACAAGATTTGTTTGTGATTGGCTCCATGTCTGCAAATTTTTTTCTTTTAGATGGATGAATGATTTCTTTGCTTGCTAGTTTTTTGCTGGTGTATCATACTTTACTTCTAGACGGCAGCTGCGAATAATACAAGTGCTTGTCTTTCGCACAGAGCCATGATCCATCAGGCTTGCTTATGTCAAATAAATTTGAAAAAGAATCTTCAGTTTTTGCTGTTTGATTCTTCAAAAACTTGTCATACTTTCTTATAGTATCGGTAACTTTTCTCTTCACACCTTGATCGGATAGGATTGGAAAATTCAACTTTGCCACAATTTTGAGACTTCTTCACAAATTTATTTCAACCGTACTTTTCTTGATTTTATACTTTCGGCAAGCGCCAAGTAGAGACCATCAATTGCCATATCTTCAGGAAATTTGAAGAGACTTTCTATAGATTTCTCAATATATTTAAATATTTTCTGACGTTTTCTCAGTGAACAACTGAAATTGGTGAGATTCTTCCCCCAGGCACTCTTATTTTTTAATACAGCGATTGCCGACGTTTTGGAAGACAATTATGAAATAAAGTCAACTTTTATTCAAATCACTCCTTACAACGCAAAAGCAATTAAAAACAATTGAATTTTAAAAGTTAATTAAGATACTTAAGATGTGCGTTAGCTTGAGTTCTGCCACCAGCGGAAGATTGGCGGTTGTTGGGTGAAGTTTTTACAACAAAAAAATAAATAATTATGATTTTCTTGTTTTCTTGTTTTTTTTATTCACCCATATATGCATATATGGGCCTTCATTGTTAGAAAAAGTCGTAACCCTACTGTAACCCCACTTCAACGGGGTCATTTCAGCTTTTTCCAGGGAGGAGATGCAAACCATTGTACAACTTCATCTGACTTTATTTTGCTTCTATCCAAAAGCCAAGGGATAAGAACCAACTAGGCAAGGACAGCGGCCCCTGCCCCTAAATTCCAGCTCTCCAATTAGAGTATTTTAGTAAAATACAACCATGTCATCTTTTTCAGGAACATAATAAATATTCAAATCCAAAATCCAACATGAATTTCTCATAAATCCATTTCTCGTACAGCCATTGGCCCCAATCAATTACGTCATTCGCAAATCGATTTGAGACCGTTCAATGTCAGGTCTGATAAATCAAATTTTTTTGTAACAATTTTCCCTTTTTCAAAGCAGAAACTGTACTTGCGGAACATTCACATCTAACGTATTAAAATATTATCCCGGTTGTCAAAAATGATGTCCTCAGCATTCTGTTGATAGCAAATATCAGTCGATCAGTCCATGCAAAATCAGTTGCTACATCGCTCCAAACCTTAAATCTGTCTGATAGCTATAAACAAAAATTAGATATGATTCTCTGTCAGTGAGGCCATTTTCAATCAACGTTTAGTCAAGTGTAATGTGTTTTTTGCAAGTAATTTTTCTCGAAATTATAATACATAAAAAATTTAGGATTTTCTATCGCTCAATATGTAATGTCATCATGATATATTAATACATGAGCGCAATGTTCAAACATTAGGACAAATTTTGATATACTCGTGATGTTTTAAATAATTTTTTTAATAACTTAGGTTTTCCCGTTTATTGTGTGAATAGATCTCACTTTGGCTTATTTAACCAACTCGTGTCGGAGGACTTGGAATCCTGCAAAACTTCCTGCTACGACGCAATCAAACATACTTTCTACGCATTTAACCTAGTTAGATTCAAGAAGACCGTGTTATAAATTTCAAATAGAAATATTACTTTAACGGATGTTCAGTTCGCTAATTAATTACTACTACTACTGCTACTGCAACTCATAGTCCACGAAAAATTGTGCTAAATTCTGAGTGCGTGATGACATTTTAGGTACATTCTCTTTGCGCCTGTCTGTGGAAAAAGCCAGATCTCATTGAAGCTTCACATTGCTCTGAAGCATGCCCGAGTGCTGGTCCTACTTGCGGAGGAAGAAATCCGTCAGTTTATTCATTGTATGCCTGTCAGTGTTGGTGAACGTTTCCTGGCTTTTATGAAATTTTACAGTAGACACGTGTACCGTGAAGCCATCTCGTAATTTCTTGTTAACTAGCAAAATACAAGTTTTATTTGTTCTGCAATTATATTGTTATATCCATGGCGCAACGAAATTAAATAACTTTAATTATTCAGTCATAAAGGTATTTTATTCAATAAAATTTTTCTGAAAAAAGTTGCAATAATTACGGAGGGTTAAAAAATTGCTAAAAATTAAAAATTTCAACCTTGCTTGATTCTTTTTGAAAAGTTCTTTTAATGATGATGATTATACTTTACTGAAAGCGTTAGAAATTATCACTACATGACCTTATTCAGATATTCTCAAGAACTATTAACGAACAGCATTGCCTCCTATTCAGATTGTCCAAAGGATAAGTACGGGAAGGATTGCAAAAAGAAATGCGGTTGTGACGACGATTGGTGCACTTCAGCCGGATCATGTGCTTCGGATAGCACTTCAAATTGCAAAGCTCGTGTCCAACTTCCACATAAATTCAACCCCAAGGACTACAACCCCACCAAAGATCCTATCTGCGCAGGTCTTTTATGACGAATTTTTGTAAACGGTGATCTTTACAAATAAATTCCTTTCTTCAGATGTTAGCGAAGGAGCCAGTGAAGAATGTGAGATGATTATTCATGTCATAAGAAGAATTTAACAATATTTTGAAGAATATTTCTTATTTAAGGATGGCTCTCTATTAAATAAGATAACGTTGAACATCACGTCTTCTGATATTTAAAATTATGCCAGTAACATTTCTACCAATCGATTTGTTACGAGTCATATTTATTTTTATTATAACTCCCTATAACAATATTACACTTAAACATGTGATCAGATCAGATAAACTCAATCAAATCAATTTATAAAAAATTTCCCTCAAAAGTATTTCTGTTATCTAAAAAAAAAATTATTTTTTAGACTATATAATGAGGAGGGGCTTACTGAGTTGATTCGATCTGACCCATGTACAAGTTTAATATAAAATATTTAAATTAATTTAACGAGTTATTAACATAATAATTATTATTAATTATTAAACAACAGTGAGTCGAGCCAAAGATACTGTAAATGAAATATTCAACGGCACCGGTGACTTACTAGATGCATTAAATAAACTAAAGGGAAACATGTCAGGAATTTCAAATTTAGGTAACGACGACAACACGGAAGCTCTTAAAGAGGTTATCGACGATATTGTAATTAATTTCAAATGTAATTCTATTATGAAAAAAACATAACAAAATAATATATATTTTGATATATAAATATAATTATCTCGCAATATATTTTTGTTGTAATTATTGTTACACTTTTTAGTTTTTCTTAATATTCTGATTGAAGTATTTCTGTTAACCTTTTATTGGAAATGTTTTATGAAGGTGAAGAGTGAGGTGGTAAACAAAGTGTCTGACATGTTGAACGATGTCGATTCCAACAAAACTGAACTGCTGAACATCCTCAAAGGTTTCACTGACGATGTCGATGAGTTTGAGGTTCGCGGCAACAACCCAGTCGACGTGATAAAAAACATGCTTGACAATCCAAACACTACGGTTGAAATGACTGAAAAAAACGTCAAGTAAATTTTTTTGTTTCCATATTTGTTATTTGTTCGGACGAGACTTCGTTGTCGAATGGTTCTAAAAATTACTTTAAGGAAGGAATTGAGAAGCTTAACAAAAAGATTATGTAACTAACAACATAAGTTATTAATTATAAAGTGATTACAATAAAGAGTCGAGTTTTTAATTTCTCGAATGAAATTACGCTGACAAAAGTTTGTGCTTAAACATTTATTTAGTTGTTTTCATATATACGTTTGTTTTTTTTAGACTGGTTACAGACATAATTTCTAATGTCTTGGAGAATTCTGTCATCACTGACAAAGATAGCACAAAGACTAAGGTAGATAAGTATTGTAAAAGACTAACGTAACTCCTGCATCAAAACTCTGACATTCAGTTAATTAAAAAAGATTGCAAGAGGCTAAGATTTGATCGGAGCTCCAAATGGAGCCTCACCAAAACGAAAGCCTTAACCACTTGGTTGCCCATAACTTACTCTGAACTTTATTTTTGCGATTAGCATCAGTCCATTTATAATATGCGTAAAATGCAGACTCGTGTACATTAGCATTTATTATCAGCTGGCATCATAAGCTTTCATCTGTGTGAATGTAAACAATTCAAAACAGGAATTGTACGAAAAAGCAAATAACTTGATTAACGACATCGGTAAAAAGATTATGAAAGACATGAGTCCTAACCAAACCATGGTT
Organism: Whitmania pigra; assembly: GCA_021613335.1. Taxonomy (NCBI): domain Eukaryota; kingdom Metazoa; phylum Annelida; class Clitellata; order Hirudinida; family Haemopidae; genus Whitmania; species Whitmania pigra. Next base: position 2,653,327 of record JAJTWR010000231.1, read on the forward strand.
CTCGACACAAAAATGTTTACAACAAAATTCGTTAAAATTATGAATGACACTAACTTACAATTCGATGGAGAACATGGATCCACTACAATCGGACTTAAGACTAACAGTTCAGGGACTGACCCAATCGATCTCCAAGTATTGAAACATTCTTATTACAGTGGAATAATAATAATAATAATAATAATAAATAATAATAATAATAATAATAATAATAATAATAATAATATAATAATAATAATATAATAATAATAATAATAATAATAATAATAATAATAATAATAATAATAATAGTAATAATAATAATAAATAATAATAATAATAATAATAATAATAATAACAATAATAATAACAATAATAATAACAATAACAATAATAACAACAATAATAATAATTATAATTATATTTATATATATTTCATTACATATATTATATATTTGAATATATATATATATATATATATATAAAGTAACAAATGTTTATAAACTTATTTTCTTATGGAAGCATTGTGGACTCGCTATTAAAACACATCCTATTTCCAGTCGTTGCATTTCTTAATGCAATTCTATAAGTTACTCCATCTTTCACCAGATATTTTCAACACAACTTTTAACCGTTTTTCATATCTTTAGTGAAGCAAGGGGTTTTTAAATAATGAATAAATTTAAATATTGGCTAAATACTAGAATACTTTTTAAGGTCACAAAATTCAAAGGACCCAAAGTAGGAGGAAAGACTTCAAGCGATGTGTTTGACGTGAAAGTTAGGAGTGGCGATGACGACATGACGGATCTCGGAGAAAACCAAATTGAAGTAATTGAAAAATTGAGAATTACTTATTAGTTATTATAAAAAAAACTTACAGCTTTATGATTGCTATTATTATTATTATTAATGTTAATAATTATTCAATTATGTTTAATATTATGTTATAATATATTATTAAGTTTAACATTGTCACAGTACACCTCAACGCCTAAAATCGATCTGAACGAAACTCATGTGACGAGGTTCAACCTGACGACGAATAACTCCATACCGAATTTCTTAAACTTCTTGGTCAGTCCTGGCAGCATGTTGAGACTCGGGGTTAATCTCTACTTCATAACGTCGGATAAGGAGAGCGGAAGGACCAGGGGTGCTTTCGTTATTTCGGCCTGTGAATTAAAAGAAAGTGAAGTCCTATATAAACTCTTGACAAGAATCTACGATAATTGCTATGATATATACGTCAAAAGATTAAAGTAAATGATAAATTGCAATGTTAATTTTTAGACTATTCACATTTTTGAAGTGTTAAAATTAGAGATCATTTCTATGTTAACTTCTATTTCCAGTTTCTATAGAACTCACGTGGAAAACGCTACGGTTGATATTCCGTTCTTGTTGGTTTCTGGTCTCAGAAAACTGAGTTTGATTTTCGACTTTGTAAGCATGCACGATGCCACTATAATGGTGGAGTTGAGAACGTTTTCATTTTCCTGCGTATTCATGAATCCGAACGCCACTGGTTGGGAAAGTGGATGCACAGTAATTAAACCACTTTTATTTTAAATGATATAATATGCCATTATATTACATTTACGTTACTTTATAATAACATTTTATAGCTAAACGACAGGATATTGGCAGAAAAAATGGAAGTGAAGTGCACCTGCCGCCATTTAACTCTTTTTTCAACTTTAGCAAGCATGTCTCCTAACAATGTTGATCTTACAAAGTCATTAAAGAAAGGTTTGGGCACGTATTTGGGTGTATATATTGTTATCACCATTTGGGCCATCAGTATCGTCATCTGCTTTATGGCCCAGTGGCTTGACAACAGAGCTAACTTAATGGTAAGGATTCATCACTTTCAACAATATTTCAAAAATGTTTGTACGTAGTAGTTATAATTTTTCAAAATTTTAGAGAAGGCCTATTGACTTGGCAGACAACAAACCTGCAAGCCTTCAGATATACATGCTTGTTGTGAACACCGGCTATTCCATTTCGGCAGGGAGCAAATCAGACATATTCATCATGCTTATAGGTGCCAATATGAATTCATAATTAAGCTAGCAATTAAATAATAAATTAAATATGCAAACTATTGAACCTTATCATGTAATAGTGGATACTGTTGTAAATATCATTTCTCATGCAAAAAACGTCAGACTTCAGACTAAGTCGTAAAAAGTCGTTACATACGTGTTCGCATCCCAGCTTGAACCGCCCAAGGAATAGGCACTACATAAACGATCTAAATTATACGTGATGCTTAGGCTTAAAAGTGCTTTGTAAAAACACTGAATATTATTACATGCAATTAGTAATGCATGGCCTTTAATAAAATCATCATCATATTACTTGTATCAAACAAAAATAAATAAAATTAACTATTAAATGGCCTATAATTTCTTATTCATTAACTATATTACCAAAGGAACTCGAGGCATATCATCGCCTCATTGTCTGACGTGCAAGAAATTTACTGTCCTTCAAACGGGCAACAGAAATATTTTTCTTCTCAGGGTGAAAAAGGGACTCGGAGACATTTTAAAAATTAGACTTTGGCACCACGGAGATGGAATCAATAACAACTGGTTATTTTTTTAAGAAAGCTATTATCATATGACTAATGATGAAAAGGCAAATGTATCAATGCATGCAAAGGTTTGTGAAAGATGTCTTGGTGATTGACATGGAATCAAGCAAGAGATATTTCTTTCTCTGCAAGTATTGGCTTGGACCAATTTCTGGTGATGAAGCATCTGATGTCTCATTTTTGGAAAATAAAATGGCTTTGTACGACTCTAGATACCTCCTTGAGCATAATATGTTAAGGTTGTTATTCTGGTTATTTGATGTACCTTTTTTTTTTTTAAAGAGTTACTACTTTAATATTGGCCCATTAGCATAATCCTTTTAAATAATCCGCAACAAAATAAATTCTAAATTCACCACGACCAGAAAAATAGCTACTACTGAATGAGTATTAAAATTGTTGAATCAGGCTATTAATTATTTAAGTGGCATGCTTTCACAACATCCGTTGATTTCGGTATTTCTTCTTCCAACTGGAGAATTCACCTTCACAAGGTTGGAGAGGGCTGCAGTGGTTGGCACGAGAATCATAGGTTACTTTATGTGCTCCCTTATGCTCTTTGGTGTTACGTTTGGACGGGAAAATGAGATGGATTTCTTTTGGGGAATATCTTATACTTTAGCTGACGTGACTACAGGTGCTTTAATATTATACAAAATCTACAATATCAAATAAATTAGCTCCAACTTTAATAAATGAATTTCAGCATTTTACAACACTTTGATCCTTATGCCGGTAAGTCTGACGATAGAATTCCTATTTACTCATTCAAGAAGATCGCTGCCAAACCCAATGATCATCTGTGACTGGAGGGTCGATACAGAAGAAGTTGGTTTAATAGCATGTTTTAAATCAATTTTTCACTATTAGGGCGTAAGACTGGCAATCTGAAAATAGTAACTCTTCTGTAACTTTGAAAAAGTCGAGTATAGTTTCGACCTGCAGTTATGAAGCGTATGAATGAGTGTTGCAATGTTTTTTCTAAAACCTTTGTAGGGCATCCCGTCTATTGAATATGAAGAAATCAGAGAAGGCGAAGAAAACGGTTGTTAAACATAAAAACTAATTTACATTATTTTTAATTTCTTCACCTCATCAACCAGTCACTAAGCTACACTAACATATCACAAAGTATCTTTAATCACATGCTAATTATAGAATTCGCATTTTGCTATATCACTTGTCAAATGATTATCATTCACTTTATTAGAGGCCACTGAAATTGATGAGGTACCAGAAACACTGCCTGCCTGCAGCATCTATTTAGCATGGTCAATGGTTCTTGGTAGCGCTCTCCTCTTTTCAAGCCTTTTCCTGTTGTATACCATGGAGGTGAAGAAAGATTAACATGCTAGCTAGAACCATATAGATATCTCATGAATTACTTAAATTGTTCAAAGTATGGGGAAAGGAAAACTTACAGCTGGTATTACAACTCATTTGTTCCTACCATTCTTGGATTCGTCGTTGAAGACATCTTCAGCTTTGTTGGCCTTTCATTGATGGCCACTTTCTTTTCGAAAGAGCGAATCGAGCCACGTTTTTATTTCATGAATGCAATTAAATGGAATTGCATTCTCAGTAAGTCGCTTTATCTAGTATTAAAATACTTGTTATTATTTCTACTGTGCACCGAGGATGGCGATGAGCATAAGGCACGAACAAATTCTTAAATGTGAAATTATCATAAATTCTACATAGGTCTGGCAAACATATCGGAAAGTGACCTAGAGGGGATAAAAAGCCAGCGAAAAAATGTGAAATACAAGCCACCGGAGCCCGTAATAAAACCAATCGATTTCAAAATTATCTTCAACAAGTTGATTGTTAATATTCTTTGTCTGAGTCTCATCATCTTGCTTTGCATTTTGGCAATCAACACCTTTCATGAGACCAGCGGTGTCTCCAGAAGCGTTGAATCTGCTTTGCGTGTTTACATCGACGAAAGGTTCATGAACAACGTAAGCGTTCTGAATTTTGTTAGAATCGAATAACTTTGTCATTAGCAGTTGTGCTACTAAAGCAAGCTTGTTAATGTTAAAGATTACGACAAAAGATGACTTCTGGAAGTGGCTGGACGATGTTTACGTGAAGCAATTTTACGGAAATAATATGGCAAAAATATTAAGTACAACGAATAAAGATGTGACTCGATTCGATCATCTTCAGACGTCAATTAACGCATCCTACATGATTGTAAAGCCTTGTGTAACGAGGATACCTGCCCAAAGAGGTTTATGCTTACGCTTAGTACTTGATGCGATCGATGCTAGCATTTTCATAATTTCTTATCAGTGTGGTGGAATGTGTACATGGCAAAGGAGTTGGCCATCAATGGGGAAAGATATTGCATGGGAGTTTTCAAAAATTTAGCAATTGAAACTAATAAGGTGTTGAAGAGGTTATCGTGGCTTCACAATGGAATGCTTGGGGTAGGAGTCGAATCCACCCTTTACATGCCTTCTGCGGATAGCATCGTCAGAATGTTTGTTATTTTCGAAATGACGTATGGGGGAGGATTATCCACGCTGTGCAAGGTAGTTTATTTAATTAAATTTGCTAATTAATTATCATCAATTCAAACTCTTATCAAATTAAGACATGCTTTACCAGGCAAATTCACTCAAGACCTTTGAGCAATGGCCAGGAGATCCTTATTAAGCCAAACGCGACAAACAATAATGCTAAACATCACGAGATTTAAAAAAAATATTTTCAGATCAGCGGCCTCAATCTCTTCACTGGAAAGGTGCTGTTGATTATTGTCACAGGGATTTTTATATTCCTAGCCTCCGCAATAATTATTGGGTTTCATATATATGCTTCTCTTTACTATGCAAATACAAAACCAAAGAAACTTCCATTGATTTATGTACTCGTTGCGCTTACTTTTGCAAACCTCTGCCTCAGTGTGTACTGCTTCAATGCAGAGGAGGCTGCAGGATCTCTTGTTACGGATTATAACCAGGAACAATATAATACTTCTATGTCTTTTAATATGGTGGGCGTGATGATTATTTTAATTAATAGTAATTTTACTAGATTAACAATTCAAGCAGATTTTTAAACTGCTAAAATAATTTATCTAATTATGTATTGGCCTTACTTTGATTTAAAATAATTTATCTAATTATGTATTGGCCTTACTTTGATTTAGCGAAGAATTAGAAGTAGAGTCAACCATTTTATTTTATTTCAAACGTGCAACTGTACCTTTAATGCTTTACAGATAATTTTAATAATATTTTAGTAAAATATCATTAAAGTGATTAAAATGTTATTTTAGTAAAATATCATTAAAGTGATTAAAATGTTATTTTAGTAAAATATCATTAAAGTGATTAAAATGTTATTTTAGTAAAATATCATTAAAGTGATTAAAATGATATTTTAGTAAAATATCATTAAAGGCATCTCCTCGCACAAGGGTCTTCCATAAATTATGTCAACAAAATAGTGACGGAGGAGTTCGAAAGCGTTTTCCAGATGCTGAAAAGGGGGAAGCGGGAAGTTTAAGATTAATTGACGTCAAGAGTGTTATTTCTGTGATAAAAGATGGATTTAAAATATTGCTTGGTCCTTTAGTTCTATCACTGCCTGAACGGTTTTTGAAAATCTGTAACCTCTCTGTTGCTCCACAAGCAGGTCCACCGAGAGGGAGGTAGTGCCCGGCGCCGTAGGGGGGGGGGGGGGGGGGTTTACGAGTTCAAACACGTAAAAATAGGCCATCATTTTTGCTCGATTATTCATAGAGGGACTTCCTTTGTTCGATTAGCATTGATACTTGATAAAACTCGTTTTATACGCAACTTTATTTGAAAAAATGTCTAAGCAAAGTAATTTAATGAAATATTTCAAAATTTCTAATGCAAGATTACCTGTGAATCAAGAAGTAAATTACCAATAGACCAATCTGATATCAAAGATACGAACGCAAATATAGATATGGCAGTTCTTCACGAAAACCAGCCTTTAGCACAAACTACCAATGAAAATGATTTTGGAAATTATGTGGCAACACCAGTTACTGAGCAAGAAAATGAATTTATTTTGAAATCTCTATGGACCCCTCTGAAATCATATAAATTTCCTGTTGAGTCTAAACGTCGTCTGAAATTCAAGACCCATTGGCTAGAAAGATTTTTCTTGGATTTCCTATTCTAAGAAAAAAGGCGCATTTTGTAAATATTGTGTTCTTTTTGGGAGAGAACACGTGGGGAAAGGTGCCAGTCAAAAGACTGGTTCTTTAGTAGTAACACCTTCTAATAGATTGATAAGATGTCATTGAGGTGTTTTAAGTACATTCAAACCATGAATATCATAAAGTAAACCATCCATGCAGATTTGATATCTTCACTACAGATGGTCTTGCCTAAAAGATGTTTTATTTTGAAGGCCCTATCTGATACAGATGAGACCATTCTAGTGAAAAATAATCACATTAAGAAATGTATAAAACAATATGGGCTATTTTATGAAACACTCCTACCAGATGCACATCTTTTAGATTCAGAGATTTCTTTGTGGCAAATGAAGTGGCACAAAACTAATGATGGGAATAGATAATCTTCGGCAATTGATTCTTTTCTAGCATGTAATGGTGCGTTCTATCCCAACATTAAAGTACTCCTTCGAATTTTTGCAACATTGCACGTCTCAGCCTTAACTGCTGAAAGATCCTTTTCTTCAATGAAAATAATCAAGTCATATGTTCGTAATTCCACCAAAGAAGTGAGTCTTAATGGACTTGCTCATTTCAGTATTCACAGAGAGATCTCAGTAGATCCTGAAGATGTTTTGGACAAATTTGCCAAAAGTTCTCGCTTTAATCTTATATTATAATAAAATTTATTTTGAATTTGACACCTATTATTTATCGGAGAAAAACATTTTTAACCCCCGAAATCATTTTCTGGCTACGGGCCTGGTGGTGCCCAAAACCCCGGTAATTTTTAGGGACCCGCCGCGTTTTGAAATATTGAAATTTGCAATTAAGCTTTATTTTAGCTGTATCATTACCAAATTTGTATTTGTACTTATATTTAGCTGATTCTTTGAGTGCCTTACTTATCCGAATAGGATGTGAAGGCACTTCTTAATCGATCCACCGTTTATACAGTTCCTATCTGATTCTCAATGGATGGATGAAGATCCTTGATTTGTCGGGTTTATCAGTTCAACAAAATGATAAATCCGACACTATGCCAACTGTTACAATAGAAAAACGTTTGATTTTTCCATGGGAGACATAAGGAAGTTGACTTTTTAAAATAATAACAATAATATTTAGTTTAAGAATTATATTACTTATTTTCAAAATAAAATAGACAAAACAAGCGTTACAAGATACAAATTAAAAATTGTAAAAAATTTTTTTATGGGGTGTCAAGTTTCTGACATAATTGTGGTAAGGGGTCTTTAGAAGTTTGACAATTGTTGACAAGGGAGAAGAAAGAGATCAAAAATTACTTTGTATTTGTTGAAATAATTAATGGAGGACTCCATATGTGAACTTTTGACAATATATTGTTATTTTATTAAAAGAAAGACATTTATTTCTGAATTATGTAACATGACTATATTATTAACTGATTTATTATTTAAATAACATCTTTAAGTCGAAAACAACACCTTGAGGATATTATGTTATCCATATAAAACAGTTAGTCCACAACGCTTCATTTCAAATTTAATTTACAACCCGTTTGTTTCATTCAAATAATTATTTATTTCGAATAACCTTTCAGACAATGAGGCTAGGTGTGTTCCTCATACTGTTTGTTTCAATTTATCAACTGATGGGGTGCGTCAACAATTTCCTAGACGAAGAATCGTTTGTGGTCGTATGTGTCAATTGCCTATTTTATTGCCTCTTTGAGCTCATCCAGCTCCTATTGCTCTTTATTCCAATGTATTTTGTCCTAGTTTACATTGTCTTCAGACAGTTTTCCAGGTAGATTAAATTATTATTATTATTTACTATTATTATTATTATTATTATTATTAGAATTTACAACACTGATAGATTCTTTATTCTCCAGATATACGGGCATGTTAAATTCGTTGAGTAAATGTCTGGCGTTCTTATCAGTTCTGCAGCTGGGCGGGGTCGGTTTCGATGACGCAATTAAGACAACGGATACCAGAAATGTCATTTTAGGCTTCACTACATCTCTTTGCCTACTTAAAATCTTTAAGCTGCTTAGTACCGCGATTGTCTTGTCCAAGTTCAGACAGGTACAACGCTTGGATTTTACTACGGCTAGAGTGTCTAAAAATACTAATGATCGAATAAATTACAGAAATTTAATTTGAGGGAGCACCGCCAGAATAGGCTGCCTACAGAAGTCATTCTACTGAGATTTTTATCTAAAGAAGATGCCTTGATTAGAGCGCGTAAGATAGTAGAGTATCGAAGGTCAGTTTTAACAATTTCGAATTTCCGACGTTATTCTGAACCGAATATTAAATTTATGTATTTTCAGGAAAAAGATGCTTGCAGCTCAATAAATATTTGACATTCTGTTCTGGCTTCTGGTTCAAATTTCGTGACTATAATTTTAATGGATTAGGAGAGCATTCCATTTTGCTTGATTTCATTCGCCATCTCCTTTAATAATTCTCGCCTCGCGAACAAACGATGTTGTAATGAATTTACCGTATTTTACCAAAAAACTGACGTAAGATAGATATATAATATATGTAGATAGAAATCAGATGGATATGTAGCTAGTATTTTTAAATGTTATCAAAGTCCAAAAGTTTTGACACCCATACTTAATAAAGCTATTATTTTTAAAGCTAGTATTGATATCAAATATGACTGCTAGACATAGTGATATGTGGTTATATTAGGTTCTTTGTAACATAGCTTAATTGAAAGACTTTATTCCTGTGAGTTTACTCTTAACTTAGAGAACCCGAGAGTGGAAACAATAACCTAGAATCAGACATGGGTCAAGTACAAGTACAAATATTCAAGATTCAATCAAGTACAAGTACTCACGTCCAAGCGCAAGTACTTTAAACTTATGAGCTGTGAACAAGCACCCGTACAAGTACAGTGCTAGAAATATTGTTACGACATGCCCACTTTTTATGGATAATTTCCTTACAAATTAACATATCTTGATGAAATTTTCAGCAATTACGTAAAACACCATTTGTAAGCATTGCTTCTGCAAAATTTCCTTTCATATGGGTTAATGGTTCCCGTAAATTATGCAAATGAACCATTTTTGGCCTGGAAATATTATTACGACAGCTTCCTGTTTGGACTCGTTTCATCAATTTCAAAGTCTCGTTAGAAGGATCAAACATTAAATTGTCATTAAGAAGGCTATGTAAAGGAGTGTGAAATTCAAAATTTCCTTTTACATTCATTTCATCACGGGAAAGAAAGCAGGTTTGACAGAAGGAGAAAGAGGACAAGTTAAAGCCTTGGGAAAGGCAAACTATTCAATAAAAAAGATTGCAAATGAGTTGAATAGGTCAAGAACTGTCATCAAATGTTTTTTGGATGATCCAGGCTCATATGGGAAGAAGTACAAGGGCGGGAGACCGAAACAACTCTTGAATCAGATTCAGAGACGCCTCATCAGGGAGGCTTCACAAGGAGAATATTCGTGTAAACAGCTAAAAGATAAGCTGGATTTGGATGTCCATGTTAAGACAGTCTGTAATTATCTTAATTCAAGTGGACAGTCGAAATACGAAATGCGAAAGCGAGCTCCAGCGTTGAAAGTCCATCACAAGAAAAAACGCCTCTTCTGGGCCAAAGAGAGGGTCAGCTACAACGAAAAATGGGAACGCGTAATTTTCACAGAAGAAAAAAAAATTTAACCTTGATGGCCAGACGGCTATAAATACTACTGGCATGATCTCAGAAAAGAAAGAGAGGTTTGTTATAGCAGAAAACACGGAGGAGGCTCTGTGGTGGTCTGGGGAGGAATTTCAGCATTTGGGAGGACTGAACTGATGATTTTGAAAGGGAGGCAGGACTCTCAGAAGTACATCTAAATGCTCAAGGATCATCTCCTTCCTTTTGCTGAAGCAAAACAACATGAATTTCAGCAAGATAACGCTCCTAATCATGTTTCCAAGGCAACCAGAGCATATTTCCAGGAGTCCAACATTCAAGTGATGGACTGACCGGCGTGTTCACCCTGCTTGAATCCGATAGAAAATGTCTGGGGCCTTCTTTCAAGATCAGTTTATGGCAATGGACAACAATATAACACAGAAAATGAATTTAAAGAAGCGATTTGGAGCGCCTGGAGAAATTTGGATGAATACATCATCAAAACACTGATTTTCTCCATGAAAAATAAGTGCATAAATGTTATTTCTAAAAAAGGAGGAATGACATCTTATTGAAACATTATTTCATTTAGTTTTAAATAAAAATTTTTGCCAAAATACTGAAATTCATGAGTTTATTTGTAACCTGTCGTAACAATATTTCTATGCAAAAAAATGGATTTTTGAGGAATTTGCGCTTAATTTTTGATCAAAGTGAAAAAAAATATACGAGTTATGTTCTTTAAGTATATTACACAGTTCTTCTAAATTTGAGTTTCGTACGATAATTTAAACTTAAGTTATTACAAAAAATGGGGACTGTCGTAACATTTTTTCTAGCACTGTACATCAATAATTTATTTCTGCTCAATTGCCCAAACTCTGTAGAGCGATTGTTTAATATTCAACTTTATTTGTTCGATGTCATTCTTATCAACAATAACCATTCTATTTTTACAAAACTTGAACTTTGCGACACATCTTTTCCTTTAAACAAATAATCGTTGAACCCAACGAAATAACGTTTGATAAATTTGCCACTTTACTTAATCGATAAAGGAATTTTCAGTGCCCTAAAATGCCTATTATATACACTCGACCAACATTAGATAGAATTTAATGTGTCATGTCAATGACCGATTATTTCCATATGTCGATAACTAATCACTTTTCCAAAACTTTGAGAAGTCACTAAGCCTTGCCTTCTAAATGAACTTTCCTGCCCAAGATTGCATGCTCCCATGTCGTATGTAACGTTCCCTCTAGTTTTTTGAGTCTGCGCTTTCTTCTACGTAACATTTTAGAGGCAGAATACAATTTTGGCGCAACGAGGATGAGGCGTCGGCGGATTATCACTATTGGTGTCCTCAACTTGCTATGATATCACAATAAACCCATTAGTGTATGTTTAATATGTCAACAAGTTGAGAACTGAACAAGAGACAAGAGTTCATAATATCACTATTAGTATTATTAATATTATTATTATTATTATTATTATTATTATTATTATTATTATTAATTATTATTATTAAGTATTATTATTATTATTATTATTATTATTATTATTATTATTATTATTATTATTATTATTAATTATTATTATTATTATTATTATTATTATATTAATTATTATTATTATTATTATTATTATTATTATTATTATATTATTATTATTAGTATTATTATTATTATTATTATTATTATTAATATTATTATTATTATTATTATTATTATTATTAATTTTATTATTATTATTATTATTATTATTATTATTATTATTATTATTATTCTTATTATTAATTAGTAATCTTATTATTATTAATTAGTATTATTATTATTAGTTATTATTATTATTATTATTATTATTATTATTATATTATTATGATTATTATTATTCTTATTATTATTATATTATTATTATTATTATTATTATTATTATATTATTATTATTATTATTATTATTATTATTATTATTATTATATATTTTTTATTATTATATTATTATTATTATTAGTATTATTATTATTATTATTATTATTATTATTATTATTATTATTATTATTATTATTCTTATTTATTTATTTTATTATTATTATTATTATTATTATTATTATTATTATTATTATTATTATTATTATTATTATTATTATTATTATTATTATTATTATTATTATTATTATTAAAACATTAGTATTGCAGACATTTTACGTTATTGTATTCACAATAGTATCCTCTTGCAAACTCTAAAAACATTCTCACTCCGTGAAACAATGCTCTCGTTTCACAATCTGTTTACATAAGCACATCTAAGAGGGAACAGTGGTCTTTGTGAAATATGATTCCGTGACCGTTATCTAGAAATTCGGAGTGACATTTATATATTTTAGGCATAAATAAATATAATTGAATTCAAAAAATCCTTACCCCATGTCTACTTAGAATGTAGACAAACTTGCGAAAGTACGTGAAGCATGAAAATCCATGTGTGGATATTGCCACGGATGAAATTGTTTTTGGATGCTTTTAATTTGATCGTTGTGGTTTGGACTCCAGGCCAGAAATGACCTATGTGAAGAATGTTTTTAAAAGACAAAGGTAGTTACCCCAGCACGATACTGAAGCATTTTTATGAGTGATGGTTTCAATGTGGCAATCATACTCTAAGGGGCCGTCCATCTGTAAAAATATCAATTTCTTTTGCATCTGCTACTCGATGATAAATGATCGGTGAGTATGTTTCATAAAAATGAAAAATGCATTAAGTTGGATAAAAACATCTTTGAAGGACCTAATTCAATAAGATTGCAACTTCATCGATTATCTTGGATCAAAGCAGAGGGAACAATTGCACAAACCATCAAACTTACATTAAATTCTTTAAAAAGCGTCTTTGAACTATTCATATAATGCTATTAATAAACCTCGCCAAACCGAAATAAAAAGGTCTGAAAAAATAGAACAAACTCGCAAAACTTTTCCAAGATAGTCTTTTATCATGTCATTTTTTGTGGTTACCCTTTGGCTTGCATTCCATATTGTGGCGCGATCAGACATTAATCTTGAAAAATTCAGAGATTCAGGTGGGGAAATATGCGTCAGCTCTGAAAATCATCTGACAATCACAGTTCGTTCTTTGCTGGAATGTGGAGTTCAATGTGCAAAACATCGCTTTAGATCCTGCACAGCAATGACATATATCAAAGCAAATAAGACATGTCAACTGCTGACCAAGAACTTGAATATAAGTTACTACGTTCCTGGATGTACCTCTTACCGAGTACGTGTTTGATTTTATAAAATAATTTTAGATTAATCTCCATTCACAATTTACATTATTTGCTCATTTAGAACAAAAGATGCAGAGGTGAGCCAGTTATTTCATAAAAGTATTTCTAGAACGTTAAAGTTTTAATATTTTAACCCTTTGAATCCTGCAGGACGGAAAACCGGCCTTTCGGGTCTTTAGGCTTTACTGACAGGCCGGTTTTCCGGCCATCGCATCTACCTTCGTAACCCCGTCATTAGCTGAAAACTGCTAAGGACTCGAGTTACATGAGGGAATGGCCAGGGGGAAAAGTGTTCAAAGTGTTAATGATTTTAAACACCGTCATCATTTAATTGTTACATGCAGATTTTTTAGCAATAAGGCCATAAACAAAAACACATGTAATGATTCGCAGGGTTACCTGCGGTGAATTACACGGAGTGTTCAATACCTTTCACCTACAGAGGAAAGTTGTACAACGATTGTGTACAACTCAATCCTGACAAATCCTGCGATGTTCGATATTGTCTGATACTTGATGGAAGTATAGTTGCCTGTAATCCTCATAATGGTTCTTATCCCTAAAATTTATTAGGTAAAAATTATTAGACCACAATTTTGGGATATTTTGTTGCAGATACGGTTGGAATTACTGTCATCAAAAACATCACAGTTGGAAGTCAAGTGTTACCAGCCCCTGTTATAAATAATTGGATAATTATACAGCAAAGAATTGATGGAAGCATTTCGTTTTACCAAAATTGGGAAACTTACAAACAGGGTAAGCAAAATAAACAACAGTAGTTCAGAATAATTTTTAATGTTATTAAAGCAGAAGTTTTAAAACAGTTTTAGAAATATTTTCAGTATGCAATTTTTTTTTAAGGCTTTGGAAATCCATCATCAAACTTTTGGTTCGGACTTGAAAATCTTCAGCCGCTTATGACCCGCAACCTTGCGCTTCGCCTTGAGATTTTCGCGAATGGTGTTTGGTACTCTGACATGTATTCAACATTTAACCTCAAAAATGAGGGCTAGTTGATAGTATTTTTGCACTCATCAAAATTAACTTAAATATCACGTGTATTACTTCTGCTTCAGCCCAGGGTTACAGAATTCAGGTTGAAGGGTATTACGGTGACAGTGGCGATGTTTTCAAAAACGCTAAAACTCAAGATCTCGTCATATTTAACTCCAAATTCTCAACATTCGACAGAGATAACGATGACCTCCAGTCTGGATCCTGCGCTAATGACAGTGGATGGTGGTTTAGAAGTTGCTCCAGTTTCAACCTTAATGCACCCTACGATAATCACATCCAATTTAGGTTTCTCATATTTATCACATTTTAATTATTGATTTGTCTGTTAACTAAAGTTTAAATCAACATATCACTTTATTTTGATACATCATTTTCACTATTATCTCTTCTTAACTGCCTTCACACTTTTCTTTCATTTCAGATATTATTTGGTGACGTCTGATTCCTACGTGCCAATAACAACTTGTCGAATGATGGTGAAGCTAGTTTGAACGACGTTTAACATTTTGATTCTGTTGGAGCATTTAACTTTGCTTAACTTAACCATCTACGGTTACTTAATTTAACAAGCTAGTTATCGAATTCAAATTTCGATGACAACAGGTAGATATCCATATCGCTGTCGCTATGCTTTTTTCAGTTAATGAGAATGTATCTACAGAGGTTTTAATAGTGAATCAATTCTTGGACATTGAAACTATATTATCGTCCTCATAACCTTCGACATGGCATAAATTTCAGGATTGAAGAAATTCTCAAATTGTTTCACTTTCAAAAACTATAAGTAGAACATTAATCTGCAATACAGTGAATATAAAATGGGCTTATTAATTACATAGAGATAAACAATATTTTATAACAAATGGATCGGCTACATACAAGTGCAAATATCTTCTGTTATCATCTGATCTTGTAATCGACGTCTCCTTCCCTTTTCACGGAAGATTCATTCCAAGGACAATTAAAGTTTAAATTTATGCGTTAGGCAAGCAATTGTTCCATACAGGGTGTCGAGGCACTGTTCACTATGGCATAGATTCAATTCGCTTCAATTATTCATCAGTCCTATTTCTTCAGTTATCCATCCAAAAGGGGTTCCACAAAAAATCAAACAAAACTAATTTGATTGTTGGTAATCGGGAATAAGATTTATGTAAATTTAATTTTCCATAAGGAAAGGTAGTAAGATTAATGTAATTTAATTTTCCATAGCAAGCGAATATAGGACGCAGAAAGGGGTGAGTGGTTTGTAAAATCGTACATAATCGTATGCTATATATGGGTGAAAATACTTTAAATTTAAGTTCTGGTCCTTCAGTCTCTGAAAGAATGTGTCATTTGCATTGTCTGGTTATGTTTTAATTTTATGCTGAGTAAATACAGTTTGTTATGTTAAAGTTGTGCAAATAAAAGATTTTAATTTAAGCAGCGTTACCGAAAGCTCTTACAGCTTTCAATATAACTACATTGTTGAGCAGAGAGAGCTTAATTTAATACATCCGAGCCATTGAATAATTTCAACGAATAATATGATATTTGCAAGCTTAAGAAATTTGTACAAATCAAAGTTTCTTTGCAAAGATGAATTCTAATGTTTCTAGAACGCTATGTCTGTTTACTTTATGCATATGTCTTATCATTCTCATGATTCAATCTTACATTGACTTGTACAAAGTCCGTATTTGCAGTAAATTCAGAAATGCGGAATTCAGCAATGACATCTCAACATCTGATAAACCATGGAATTATAATTGGGATTTGTAAGTCTCAGAGTTACTAGTGAAACTAGACTCTCTCTCTCTCTCGAATACATCATCATTTATCCGCAGAAAATTTCGCAACGGATCAGCTAGAGTGAGGGATCGCAACTTCATCCTTATCAGGCACGGCCACTACGATGATAAAACGGGGAAATTATCTGAAAAAGGTAGCCATCGCATTCGAGAGAATATTTTGTTAAAACTTCTATATATGTTAACCTTTCCTTCCTTATAAGGTGCAAGACAATCTAATGGAACTGGACGACGCATTAAAATTATGAATTATCCTTACAGTAGGATAGTCTCATCCACAATGCAAAGAGCTGTGGAAACAGCAAAAATCATTCAAAGTTTTATTCCAGAGGTGCCATTGGAAAAAGATAAAATACTCGAAGAGGGTGGACCTGTCCTTCCAAATCCGAAAATTAAATATTGGAATTTACCAGAGAGGGTTTGTTTATCATTCAATCGTTGGATGTGTTGCAACCACGTTTTAAAATACTTGAATATGAATCTTTTAGACATTTTACATTGATGGTCCTCGGTTGGAATCAGCTTTTAGAAAATATTTCTACAGAGCAGATCCGGACATTCTATCGACATCCTACGAGATAATTGTTGCCCACGGAAACATTCTAAGATACTTTGTTTTGAGGTATTCAATGCTTATGATATAATTATTTTTACCTCATAAGTGTACCAAATTAATAAGAAACTGCGGATTAAACTTGTCCGCAATGAATTTACCGTGTTTGCAATTAAGAATATCAGATGAAATATTATCAGAAGTTACCTAGTTAATTATTTTATTAATTTAATAATTATTTAATTATTTTTGCAAATTGTTAAATTTTATGGCTCAAGTCAAAAAACGTACGCACTGGAATGGCATAGAATTATCAGGAAAAATTTGTTAAATAAAATAAGTGATTAAATCAACATTAAAGCTAAAAAAATAGACAGTTGGTGCATAATAATGGCATGTTTAATTCACTGTTTGCTTGTGATCTCCAGGGCCCTCCAATTCCAGACCGATGCCTGGATGCGAATCTTCATTGGGCACGCATCCATTACCTTCCTTACAGTAAAAGGAGATGGCACAGTTTCCATTCTTCTTTTTGGAGATGTGGGACATTTAAGTAACGATGACATCTCTTATTGATTTTATTAAAACTTATTTTATTATATGCTAAATGTCTGTCAGTTATTTTATTGGTCGGATTAATTGAGTGGGTGGCAATTATAAAAATATAAATTTTATAAAATACTGTTATAAACGTGAGGTATTTAATTATTATATTATATATTGTTAATATTAAGTTATATTATATTAAATTTATATTTAATTGTGTTCCTTATCTTCTTCATAAACGATGCCTCTTTATTATTGCTATAAAAGACATCTCACCATTCACCTAACTTGACATTATCAGAATCCGTCATAGCCTAAAGTTCTCGATACTCAAATCCTTATCTTGATTGTTCAGCTCTAATGACTGAATACTTGCTTAATAAACCTACTCTAAGACTTTCTAGTTAAAAGACCCTCGGGTCATTTCAAAACGAATAATCTTTTTTTTTTTGTTGGCTGTCCTGGCTAGATTCGGCACATCGGCGAAATCGCAACACTCAATCCATTTTAGCATTAAATAAATGTTTAAAAAAATATTCAGTTTTTTTCACTGTGTTGTAAAAATTACCGGACTTAAGTAAAAGTACAAGTAATGCCTCAAAAATTTACTTAAGTGAAAGTAAGTATTTGTTCAAAGATGTAATTAAGTAAAAGTAAAACGTTAAGTCACTGTAAAAGTAAAAAGTAAAATACCGCAGCTGTTGCGATCATACATAATTCCTTGTTATTTAAATGTTAGTGTCTCTACGTATCGATTGCTAAAACAATTGTTGGTATTGTTATTATTATTATTAATTGTTGGTACTAACTGCTAGTCATTAAGTAATTAAGCAATAACATTTGAGCTAATAAGAGTGTTCTTATTCTTTATTACAATCATAAATCCTTGATAACTTTCAACATAACCAAGTCCTCAATCAATCATTCTAGTTCGACCGCTGCTCGGTGACCCGTCACAACAGCCCGGCGACAAAATAGCCCCGACAAAACAAAACGGTGTCACCGGGCTATATTGACGTGTTCCAAAAAAGTAACCAAGTAAAAGTATGTCCGAAAATATTACCTTGTTGCAAGTAAAAATTATAGAACATTTTCTGTAATTTGTAAAATAAGTAAAAAGTGCTGCGACAGTAGTTAATTTAGTATAGAATTACATGTAACGCAACACTGACTATATATATGTTTGGAGAGTATTAACAAGTTAGAAAGAATCACATTAAGTACAGGCAAACTCTGATATATCGCGATCTTCGAGTTCTTGGATCTAATCTGCCCGAACTTTTGTTACATTCGCGATGTCAAATGTCGTATAATCGTTTGGGAAAAAATATAGTTAAATGTCGATTGGAAACTGTACTGTTGTCAAACTGAGAGTGTTCAGAGAATTGAAAAAATTCACTACGTTTTAATAACCGTTAAAATAAATATTTGATTAAAAGATCATTAGTTGAAGAATTTATCTGTTACATACTTAAGACAAGATTGTACAGTTTAAAAGAAGCTCATTTATTTTAACAAATGAAAACGCTTAATTTAAAAGTGTAATCACACATTTTAGACTATTTTAACTAAATATTAAAATTAAACATTCTTTGCACTGTGTGATTTATTTTCATATAGAGTCCGGACGGAAACCTTAAGGACACCCCATATTTTTGTGATAACTCGTTAAATATAAGTTCAATATTCCTCAATTTTTTATATAATATATCTTTATGGTAGACAAAACATCCTGCAAAATTCTAAAAGAAATGTAACAAGCAAAACTTTGAAACTTTAAGGACATCCTTACTTATTTCCAATAAAACTTGAAATTTGTCATAGTTACGCAATCAGAATGCACTTTATGCAAATATTATCAATATACAAACCCAAAGAGAGTTAAAAATTTATGTGTAGTTTATAAAATTACTATTTTATAAATGTCTAGAGGGAAAATGTTGTCTGACAAGGAGAAGGGACAGATTAAGGTCTTCAGACAAGCATATTATTCCATCAGGGAAATTGTCAAAGAGCTCAAGCGATCCAAGACGGTCATCTGAAACTACGTAAAGGCTTATGAGGAATATGGTGCAAAAAATGAACATGGAAGACCCAAAAACTGACTATTAAGAAAGGCTTCTTCAGGTAAATTTTCAGAAAATCAAATTAGAAATTAATTTGTAAAAGGACAGTGTTAAGTTATTTGAGATCTAGTGGTTTTTATCGTATGAAAAAAGATTAAAGATTCCAGCTCTTAAAAACCATCACAAGTTGGCAAGAGTGGAATGAGCCAAAACCATGCTCTCCAACAGAGATGGTTGGGGCAATATTATTTTTTCAAATGCGAATAAATTTAACCTGGATGAATCTGATGGTCGTCAGTTCTACTGGCATGACCTCAGATTGGAAAAAAAAAACATTTTTTTGTCGAAATCATGGAGCAGGATCGGTGGTAATTTGGGGAAGAATTTCCAGTGAAGAATTGATTGAATTAGCCTTTCTGGGTGGGAGGCAGTCTTCGGTGGATTACATCAAAGTTTTAGGAGGGCACCCCGTCATAACACCCCGGCGACAAAATAGCCCCGTCAAAGTAGTGGTAAAATTGGTTCATTGTGGATTTGTTACATGTTCACATGACGTGATGAAAAGGTGAGTCCGATAAGGTCGGCTCGAATATGTTGTACGTCAATCGATAACATAGATTAAATTCCAATTCAAACCCTTCATTGTACACATTGCAACTCTGGGAAGGATCAAAAGAAATTAAACGATCAAAGTAACCTTCGTGGCTTAATGAGTGTCTGGTAAATTCTCTTTGTGCAGATGGCGTATGTTGCTTGTCAATCGATAATTTATATTAAATGCCAACTTGAAAAGTCTATGTAAACTAAGGAAGTAGCCGGAATCCTAATATTATTTTGTACGATAAATCTTCCACTTAATGAATACCAATTAAACTCAAAACGGTTATAAAAGCATTAAAGCATTCAAACCACTAACTTCGAATTAAATTTGGAATCAGTTATCAGTTAATGTATTCAACTCATAAAAATTTTGTTAAATTTATTGACAATTGTCCTTGGCTGTTTTGTCGCCGGTCTGTTATGACGGGTCACCTTATTTCATATTAATAAATTTTTTTCCTGTTTTTTCACAAAGTTTTTAGTCATTTTTCGATGATTTTTGCAAATGTCTGTTATGATTATTGGACGCCCCGAAATCACGTTTTTGGAATTTTAAAATTAATGCACGAACATATTTCGATGAAAATTTAAGAGATAATCACAAATATATAAATATAAATACATAACGTATTAAAATTTTCCCACAATCAAATTTTTCTTTATCGGGTTATTACGAAATAATGGGGTATTCTTATGGTTTCCGTCCTGTATGACAGTTTTTTCGATCAAATCCAATATATAAAAAAAAAATAGTTATATCATAATATATCACAATACATAATATATATTTAAACATTTTATATTATTTATATCGTTATATCATAATATATTATGATGTATAGTTAAGCTTTTATAATGTTTAAACTTGTGATTTTGTAATACTAATCTTTCGGTTTCTCTCCAGTAAAGTTTTGAACACTCGCAAAAACAATGGGGAGCAAAATGTAGGACATTTCAAAAGCCTGACTGTATAATGACATCAGGCTTTTTCATAATTATTATTAGCCTGACTGTTTAATGACATCAGGCTTATTCAGGCCTACAGAGTGTTCGGAACATCAATATTTAGCATTGCTCTAGTCCAAAGGTTACGTTTTGGTATCTGGAGAAAATTATGTTTCAACTTATACTGAAGTCATGACAAATGTTATCAGTTGTTTGAATAGTTCAGTCATAATGAGAAATATTTGTAAATTTAATTCAAGATTTTTTGCTCATTCGTGTATTGCTGGGCCTCAGTTAAAACCCTTTTCTGAGGTACCTGGACCATTGAAACTGCCCGTCATAGGCAATGCTTATCTGCTGCCTTTTTACTTTTTAAACTCTAAATCTGAAGCCTCGCAATTAAAGACAAGTTTTGAAAAGTATGGATCAATATATAGAGAAAAAATGGGCCAAACAGAAATCGTTCACACAAAGAATGCTCAAGACGTCGAAAAGATATACAGAAGCGAAGGTAAGTATCCAAGCCGGATTTCTGTAGAATGTTGGAAAAGATGGAGAGACGAAAATGGATTGTCTAAAGGAGTCCTCACTGAGTAATGTTCTGGTTGATTACTTATCAAGCGGTTTCAATAACTTCAAAAAGCACTAAATATAAACCCCAGAGAAGGTGAAACCTGGAAAAGACTGAGGAAACACTTTGACAAACCCATGCTGACTCGAAAATTTGTGTCGACTTACGTTGACGGTTTCAACGCAGTCGGAGATGATTTCCTAGAAAACATTAGCAAAACAGCTTCGAGGAACGGCGGACTGATTGCAAATATAGAAGAAGAACTATTTCATTGGTCAATCGAAAGTCAGTGAGAAAGCTTTTATATCATATAATTACACCTTTACATCATATAATTACACCTTTATATCATATAATTACACCTTTATATCATATAATTACACCTTTATACAATACATTCATATAAGCATATTCCTTGTTAAGTTTTGATTTTTAAAACTATTTCTTAATGTTTACGTATCATTTGAATACTTCGTGAAGTTACAAATTACTAATTGAGTTATATGAACGTAGATATTACAAATGTTCTTTTCGAAATTCGACTCGGAGCTCTGTCAGATCAGAGATCAGAAGAAACGACAAAATTTATAGAAGCAGTTCAAGGTGTTTTCTTGAGTACCCAAAGAATCTTCTACACAACTCCATCGTTTAACAGAATCTTTTTTAGAAAATGGCAACTACTCCATGACGAAAGTTGGAATACAGTGTTTAATTTGAGTCAGTTTTACTTCCAATTTCTAAATCCATTAAAATTTCTCTATTTATGAAATGTAACTATTTCACTGTTAATTGATTTATGAAGCTACGAAACTCATTAACAACAAAGTCAAAGAAATTGAAGTTCAAGGTCGCACTGGACAAGAAACTACTGGATATATGAGTTACTTGACTTCGACAAATTTATCCCTCGATGAGATATATGGAACTGCCGCGGAAATAATGTTCGGAGCTGTAGACACGGTGAGTAGCTTTTCATACTTAATATAATGATTGTCAGCAACGATTATCTTGTTATGACCATAAATAATATAAATGTTTATTGGGATAACCCACTTGGTATCTGAATATTCATTGAACAGTTTGGAGATTAGTCCAAAATTTATTCGCTCAATTTTGCTTGACCCGTATTTGAAATTTTTCCTCTCTACTTTAATTCGATTATAATCCAATATTTTGCAAAATTTTACATAAAATATTACTAATGTACAAATCTTATTTCCAGACATCTGTCTCCATGCAGTGGATTTTATATGAACTGGCCAATCATCCAAGCATTCAGGAAGAGTTACACAAAGAAATTACGTCCCATTCGGAAATAAAAGCGATCGATGACCTAGCAGACTTTCCCTTGTTGAAAGCGTTTCTAAAAGAAACTTTAAGGTTAATTACATTTCAGTCACTAGAGTGCCTTTAGATAATAAAGCAAATATTAATCATGCTATTAATAGTCTGT
Organism: Whitmania pigra; assembly: GCA_021613335.1. Classification (NCBI taxonomy): domain Eukaryota; kingdom Metazoa; phylum Annelida; class Clitellata; order Hirudinida; family Haemopidae; genus Whitmania; species Whitmania pigra. The sequence goes on from JAJTWR010000231.1 coordinate 2,676,548, forward strand.
AATATTAATCATATTTGCTATGATTTTACACATTTCATCATTTCTTGTTCTTATAACAGACTGTATCCGGTAGCTCTAGTAGCGAGCAGAATTCTTGAAGATGACACCGAATTATCGGGCTTCCTCATCCCGAAAAACGTGATGCCTCAAATGTTTTACTTCGATTTAAAAATTTTCTTTATTTAAATTAGGATAACCGTTTACTTTATATTTTTAGACAACTGTGCTTGCAAATATGTTTATCATAGGAAGAAGTGAAGAAAACTTTGAAGACCCGACTTCTTTTAAGCCACATCGTTGGTTGAGAGCCAATAATGGCGAACACCTACATACTTTTGCCTGGTTGCCGTTTGGATTTGGCCAAAGATCATGCATTGGAAGAAGATTGGCTGAATTGGAAATATATACTCTGCTTTCTAAAGTAAATTATTTATATAATTTTGTTTCTTCAGACATGCTCATGTATTTATTAGATTTTAAAATTATTTATTAATATCGACAGAAATACATTTTCAGATAGTTAGAACCTTCATGATCGAAAAGGTGGAACCTGAACCAATTGTTCCTGTTATTACTGGTCTCCTCACCTTGAGCAGGCCAGTAAATGTGAGATTCATAAGAAGAGCGTAAATAAGATTCTGTTCATTGAACAGCGTTCAAAGCAAAAAAATCAACTTTTGACCAGATCCGAGATGATGATTATAATTATAATATTATAATTAGACAAATTTAACCGGCTATTTAAAATGCAGATCTTCGTTTCCATGACTCGTAATTTTACGTTGCTTTTATTAGTATTATTTATTAAAGTTTGTTATATATTTTATATATGCCTACACAAATTACGCTTGTAAAAGTAATGTTTTTATGACTTTTTCTACTTCAAATTGAATTTATTCCAGTTGTTTATTCAAATATATTTATTTTCTTTTACACAACTGCACAGCACTTTATCATTTTGTTATAAATAGACAGGGCTATAGCCAGAAAATGATTTCGGGAGGGTCAAATTTTTATTTTTTTAAGCTATAAATGTTACATTATAATACAATTTCTTACAATATTTTTTGGACTACAATTAATGCAAAAAAAATATGATATTTTTAGCTAAGCGAAGTGGCTATGTGTAGCTAAGTGAAAAGGATATCAATTTATCAGTTCAATAAAATGATGGAAATGATAAATCTGGTACAAGTTGAACATCAACAACGACTGCTATTTTTGTTTGTAAGGCTTAGCAGACCGAATGTCATTTAAGTTTCTCCAAACTTAGAAGTATTTCGCCCAGATGGCTGACTCCATCCTTGACCAGCCTTCGACACAAATCAGATCCAACATGTGCCCTCTAAACTCCTGGAAATCAAACCAAAGAAGTGCCAACAGTCTGTCGTTTCTGTTATAAAATGTAACAAATCTTGTCCCAGAGCCGAAGCCCAGTTCATGTTAAAGGACTAACCCCAATATTAAAGCACACTCCAGCGGCAGATGCATAGATGGACGATTAAGGCGGGAGAATTCACTGGCCGTTGTCAGTCTTGGTGAAACAATGCCTTCGCCATTTATATACTTGCATTTCTTGCTAATCCATAAGCAAAGTTTTTAAAATATACAATTATAATTTTTGTTTATAATATTTTGGGGGATTTGAACCTGTAAGCATGAAACGAACCATCGATTTGTTTTTTATTGTATGTGACTTCTTTCATCCATTACATATTATATCTCTCGAGATTCTGAACACTATTAAACATTAAGCTGGTGTTTCAAGTCTTTGCTTCAAGATAAACGATTCGATTGTGCAATTCAAAAGACGCATTAGAGCATTTCTAGATCAGAGGATCTTAAAAGTTGAAAAAAAAACTACAAAAAAAGAGTAAATGAAATATAATAAGTGTATGACGGTTCAAGAGTTCGCATCACTTGCTATCTACAGAACTTAGTTGTGAACAGATTTATAAATTAAAAATAATATGGTTTGGATTTATTATATTTTATCATTGAGAATATCCCTTCCTGTGGCTACCCTTTGGCTTGCATTCCATATTGTGGCTCGTTCAGACATTAATCTTGAAAAATTCAAAGATTCAGGTGTCGAAATATGCGTCAGCTCTGAAAATCATCTGACAATCGCAGTTCGTTCTTTGCTGGAATGTGGAGTTCAATGTGCAAAACATCGCTTTGGATCCTGCACAGCAATGACATATATCAAAGCAAATAAGACATGTCAATTGCTGACCAAGAACTTGAATATAAGTTACTACGTTCCTGGATGTACCTCTTACCGAGTACGTGTTTGACTTTATAAAATAATTTTAGATTAATCTCCATTCACAATTTACATTATTTTCTCATTTAGAACAAAAGATATACGGGTGAGCCAATTATTTTATGAAACTATTTCTAGAACATTAAAGTTTTAATATTTTCAGGATTTTAAGCACCCTCAGCATCTAATTGCTCGGAGACAGGTAATATGCAGATTTTTTTTTAGCAATAAGACCATAAACAAAAACACATGTAATGTTTTGCAGGGTTACCTGCGGTGAATTACACGGAGTGTTCAATACCTTTCACCTACAAAGGAAAGTTGTACAACGATTGTGTACAACTCAATCCTGACAATTCTTGTGATGTTCGATATTGTCAGATACTTGATGGAAGTATAGTTGCCTGCAATCCTCATAATGGTTCTTATCCCTAAAATTTATTAGGTAAAAATTATTAGACCACAATTTTGGGATATTTTGTTGCAGATATGGTTGGCATTACTGTCATCAAAAACATCACAGTTGGAGGTCAAGTGTTACCAGCCCCTGTTATAAATAATTGGATAATTATTCAGCAAAGAATTGATGGAAGCACTTCGTTTTACCAAAACTGGGAAACTTACAAACAGGGTAATCAAAATAAACAGTAGTTCAGAATAATTTTTAATGTTATTAACGCAGAAGTTTTAAAACAGTTTTAGAAATATTTTCAGTATGCAATGTTTTTTTAAGGCTTTGGAAATCCATTATCAAACTTTTGGTTCGGACTTGAAAACCTTCAGCCGCTTATGGCCCGCGACCTTGCGCTTCGCCTTGAGATTTTCGCGAATGATGTTTGGTACTCTGACATGTATTCAACATTTAACCTCAAAAATGAGGGCTAGTTTATTGAACATTGTTTACGATGTTTTCAATTTTCAAACGAAACTCTGAACAAAATTTTGTTTTTCGTTTCAGCCCTGGGTTACAAAATTCATGTTAATGGATATTATGGAGATAGTGGCGATGTTATCAAAAAGGCCCAAACTCCAGATCTCGTCATATTTAATTCCCAATTCTCGACGTTCGATAACGATAACGATAAACTGAAATCTGGAATGTGTGCCAAAGACAGTGGATGGTGGTTTAAAAAGTGTTCCAGTTTTAACCTCAATGCACCCTATGATGATCCAAGTCAATTTAGGTTGTTTTATAGAAGTTTAATTTTGAATGCTACAACATTTCTCATAATTTTTATTTAGTTATCTTAGTTTTAAATCATTGCGATAATATTTATTATAATATCTGCTCAACCAGATTTAATTGCATTGTATTTCACTTTGTGAAGCTTTCATCTTTTTGAATTTATACAAATTTGTCTTATTTTGGATTTTCCTTTTTTGTTTGTAACTTCCCAACATGCAATTCAACACATTACTTTATTATGGTACATCATTTTTCTATTATCTCTTAACTGCCATAATACCTTTATTTTTTACAGATATTACTTGGTGACGTCTGATTCCTACGTGCCGATTACCACTTGTCGAATGATGGTGAAGCTAGTTTGAACATCGTTGAAAACTTAAACTTATCTAAACAAAAATATTTAATCAAGCATAATCCAATCTAATTTTTCATTGCGCAAACGCGATTAAAGCGAATATTTTGTAAATTCGTTTAAAACTTTCTGTGGGCTTTTATTAGAATGAATCCATGTTCCAGTTTTTCGATGTATTCAAGGACTGAGGACAGACTTGTGTTTGACAGGGTACGTCCGTTGACACTCAAAACTTCATCTCCTTCTTGAAAACATTTCTTTGCCTCTGAATCTGATTTTTAATTCATAAAATCAACGTGTAGAAATGACATTTTGCTATTAAAAAGTATGTTTCTCTACCTTTATGTAACTCCTTGATGACAATAACTTTTTTACCGTTACGAGTCGAGGTATCTAAAGAAAATCCGAAACATTTATTTCCTGACTTCTCTAGGTTAACCTCGAACAAGAGTCCTGATTTTGAAGTTTCCATAGCATCGCCTCGAAAATGAGTCGGTCTAAAGTTGTCTTCCTTTTTGCTCAATGAATGACTTGCGCTTAGATCCAGGTTGTTTTTGTGAACTTTGTTTGAATCTTGATCATTTTTCATTTTAATATCTTTGAGAACATTTTCAAGAATCTGGTCTTCCTCGTCCTTTCTCAGTGCTTCTCTGAGAAGTGGGCAAAGACTTTCTTGTATCACTCTGCGACTTCTGTAAATGGTCCCACTCACCTCACAACCTTGATGGCCATTATTCGGCGGAGTGATAAATTTAGCTCTATTTGTGTTTAGGCCACCATTAGATTGTTCCACAAAATTTGAAATATTTGATTGTTTGTTGTCTTTTGTGCTCCAGCAACTTGGTGTTTTTTTCCAGTTGGGCTCATCCAGGGATAAAAACTGATTTCGCGAATAAAGCGAATCGTACTGACGGGATTTCATGAGTGGAGATGCAGGTTGGGATCTTGCATTCCCGTCAAAGGAAAATAGTTTAGGACTACTTCTGAGTGACTTTGGCTGAAGGGCTTTGGGCAGGTGACGACAAGCCTTCAGTTTTACAATAGCACTTTCATCAGCTCGGTAACTTAACATTCCGATGTTTGGCTCCTCTTTATAGCAAAAATTAAAAAAAATTAATTTGTTCTTTATGTTTGTCGCAATTTAATTCGTGCATGTTCGTAAAATTCACACTGAACAAAATCGGAAACGCAGCAGAGATTTCAAGTTAAATGTTCTCGATGATTTGCATTAAGTTACCTCCAAACTCGAGGAATTTCAAGCACGACGATACTTTGAATATCTGATGAAGTGATGAACTTCGATCCATTTGTTTTACTGATAAAATAGAAATACGCTTAATAATATATACTGACTTTTTAACAAATAAACTTTTATTGATAAACCAGAGAAATAAACAATTACAAATAAACATAACATGGCATGCAAATGAAACATGTAACCGCAGCGTTATCAGTGCAAGGAATGTTGGCAACATCAATTATTTCACGCATTTTTGTTTTTCCATAGTTGTGATTGGTCGATTTGTAATATAGCAAAGGTGAGACTATGGGACTCTTCCTACATCATCTTCTACAAATAAGACATCATTTATTCACTTTTAAGTTTTATTAATACCTTAATAAAGCATTAAACGTGAAATAATCTTGTGGGTCAAGTTTGGTTTTTGTATTTAGCATTTGCTTCACAATAATGTGAAATAACTTTGTTTTTGAAGGCTGGACTTTGAAATACACTTGATTTTCTTGTCAGATCGGTATTATATTATCTATAAAATTGATATTAGATATTACACAAAATTAAGTAAAATAATCAACTATATTCATTTAAGTGACCATCATGTTGGATGGGTGGGGAGCATGGAAATGAATGTGAACCCCAGAAGAGGCGTACGAATACTCATCGTTGCTGAGTTAACTGTTTGACGAACTGGCGACTCGCACTCAGGCATTTCTGCCTTCTCACATTTCAGTCTCCACTTTTTGCGTCGACAAAGCAATAGTTCATGATCTCGACAGTCTTTGTCGCATTCCACCGTAAATTCTTCTGTGCTCGTGGTGAGAGTAGCAATCTCCTTCTCTGAAAGAAAGCTGGTATATTTTATCTGGAGAACATTCTGGACAAGACTCTGTTTTAAATCATTATAAGAGACATTTTTGTCTTTGAAAGACTATGCATTTTTATATTTCCTTTTGATTTTATGTGAACTCCACCCACCTAACACCGTTAAGATGATGCTTGAAATAATTTGGATGGAATCCTGATTTAAACACTTATATTCACCGGCTAAAGTTTCTGTAACTTTGTCTGTGACGAGGTTATATCGATTTAACGTAAAAACCTCGCCCCACTTATCTTGGAAGCCACCTTGATATGATCTATAAATCCTCAACCAACGTGTTTCGTTTTTCTTAAGCCATGCCAAGTTTTTGATATCATGTTCCGATTCACATAGCATCTCTAGCTTTTCTCCTATACGTTTTGATATGTTATAATCTGCGAAGTGAAAAGTTGCTTGAATGGAATTTTTAAAATCTTTCAGTAAGTGACTAACAATTTAATGGTCTATCAAAATTCTTCGAAGTATCGAACAGAGGTAAGATGATCCAGTTAAGACTTAAGAGCTTCAATTGATAAATCATTCTCTTTCAAAAATCTTTTCTTGTAATCCGATGATAGCCTGTGATAAATAAAAGATCATCGTAAGCTTTCTTTTTCATCTCCGCAAAGATGACGTGTGCTCAAATATGACGCAGAAAATATTTGTTTATTTGATTATAGTCCTTTGCATAACAGGACGCAGAAAATAAATAATTCGTTGTATAAAACCAATTGTTTATGCCTAGGTTCATCCACAACTTATTAGCCAGTTAAGAAAGCGCTACGAAAAAGTTTTTTTTAAGTCAAAAAATATATATTAATACATACTATTAATAAACATAAACGTAACTTAACAATCATTTACAGTGGTTAAGAAGACAGGGCAGATTGGCCGATTTGGTTTTGTGCCTGCATACGGTGGTAATTGCAACAGTCGTAATGTGTCGAAACCTAGCCTGAACTGCCGCCAGTGCCCTTGGGAAGGAGCGCTATATAAATTATTACAAAAAGCGCCTCTGACGCTACGCATATGGCGCTACGCAAACGAAGTACAAGACTTGGTACAAGACTGGAATAATAACTTTTTAGTTCTAATAACCAAATTTACCTAGGTATATCTTATATTTATCTATCGTATCCGCATGGGTTACTTGTCTAGTTCACAAGGAAACCACCCTTGCGCTGAAAAAATTATTTTTTAAGTTTCCTGAAGCCTTCCTATATAACTTACAATTCGTGCCCTCTAGTAGAAGCACTTTATGGCTTCTAAAACTACTTAGGCAAAAGGCCGTCCCTTCCCGATAAGATGTTGAAGGCCTCGATGAGGTTCCCTCTACATCTTTTCTTTTTGTTGTTAGTTTGCATCTACTTAATCTTTCCTCGTAACTCGGCTTTCCAAATTTTTTTTTTTCCATCCTGGTTGCCCTTCCCATTCACATCAAAGGCCGTATTAACTATTCCCAAACGTAGAATATTTTAGCTATTTCCAAATAACAAGCCTTCATTAAAATGAAGAACTTTTACCTGAAATTTATACTGATGCGAGGACCATTGCTTTCCTTCAAATAACGCCCTGCTACCAACTTAGGACATTGGACATCGTTTTCTACATTTAGAAAAATATCAACTAAATATTATTTATTAACGGTCAACTAAATTAATAATTGTACTATATTCATAATATTCACTCGTTGCGTTATATTTCACAAATTCAATTATTTATCTTGGACTTCATAAAATCACTCAATTTACTTTACTAAATTAAACGATGTTTTAAATTTATTTTTTTATATTTAATGTAACATTAAAACTTCTGTGCTCGCTTCAATTTCACAGATTCTAAATTTTAAATAATTTATAAATCTGTTTCAAAACTATGTTGTTGTTATGGCGGAGAGCGTTTTCTTAATGTTGCTCCGAGTTCTGTAACTACCGCTAAATCTAATAACACTTATTTGAAGTGTTTGTTTTATGGATAAAAAGAAGATTTCAATGGGATTTTTGAATACGTCAAAATTTGAGTCAGAACTAATGTGTAATGATAAGGCATCTAGTACTTACCTGCTTGAAAGAGAGAGGTTTACCAAAGATCTGTTGCAGTTTCATACGCAGCGAGGGTAATATGCTTAAATTTATGTAGATAGTTGTTTGAATTTAACATGGAATATTTATACAATAAGAAATAGATATAAAGAGCTGTGAGTCAAAGGCTATAATGTATTTTAAAATTGAAGCTCACCTCTCAACCGAATCCCTCGCCTCAATGGGAAACCTTTAGATTTGTATGCATTATATCTTTCTGTCACAAGAAATGGAGGATGGGAAAGGGTATTTATTTTATTTTGATTTGATTTTTCTTAATAAATGTGTTATTATTTGTTGCAAATGGTAAAGTTTTGGATGCCTTTCAGTAAGTGCTTCCATCTGTCAAGAAAGTCATGACAAACATTCATTAAATAAACATTTTTTTCAAGTTTTACATTGTCCAGGAAACTTGTCGTACTAAAGTTCTTTTGACCAAATTCATTTATTCATGCAAAAATAAATAAATGGTAAAATTCATGATCACTTTATTACATCAATTAAAGGTTACAAATGAAGAAAAGTGGTTTGATGTCTTGTCTTCACTTGATCTAAACAAATCCTGTGGAAATGCAGACTTTGCCTTAAGACAGATCTACATCAAGTACTGACATTTATGAGAGATACCATTGCTTGTTTGCCTTTAATTGTTCCAGTCTTGGTTATCCAGGTATCTTCACTATTATGAGAAGGTCCACTATTTTGGACAAGAGGTTGACATAAGAGAGGATCAAAATGAATCTGAGGATGCTTCGAGGAAAAAGACGAGCAATCATGTTGGAGGGGTTGTTTTTTCCTACAACCATCAGCAGCACAACATCTCAGGTAACGAAAAGATTCGTTCAACGTGATGTCCACTTCATTCGTTCTGCCCATTACTATTTCTCCATTTGGGGTTTTTCTTGATTTGCACAATAAATTAGAAGGATGATTGAGTGTATAATTTTTCAAATGTCCAATATATTTGTCTTTAGGTTTAGGTTATAAATCGATGAATTCATGGCTAATTGTTTTGAGTTTAAATTTGAACTTAGCTTACGCTTTGCATTTTGTTCTTAAAGACTCGACCAGAGAATTGTTGGGTGTGGCAAGAGACTCCAATCTGTTGTTCAATGCAAATTATGCCTCACTTGAAAAGTCCCTGGCATCAGGGCTTCCCAATGAAGTTGATTTTGCCATAAACATTTGCCTTCTGCTGTCCAATGACTCGAAACATGTCCTAAAGGGTCCGAAAAGCATTAAAGTGGTTGAACTTCTTCTCTCGCATGTAGGCATTTTTAAGCAAGGTAGGTGGATACCCAAGATTATTAATGTTACAGAATGTGAATTTATGCTTTTTATTCTGCACTGAGCTTACAAAGGAAAACTTTTATGTTTTAGGACCTTCTTCATATTCTTGGGATTTTGAGAGTGATACCAATCTCAATTTTGAAGAGGTTGGCTTTAAAATAATGAAATTTAGTTTGAAGTAATCTGTGATACGTTGGCGTTCGGGTAGTCGATTTACCAATGGGTTTGTTTTAATTTTTATTACAGTTTTGGTTTGAAACTGTGAAAAACAAAGAAGTGCTGCAGCTGGTTTGTCCTGAGAACTTATTGTCTGACAAAGGTCTGCAGTAAGATGTTTTTATCTGCTTGTATTACCGGTAACATTATTTCATAATTTGTTTCGTCCAGTCGATTTGGGTTCCCAGGCAGCAAGCGACGAAGTCGATATTTTTAGTCATTGCAGACTGCGGCTTGGAGTCAAGGATAAGGAGGGACAGAGAGTGACACAGGCATTTTTAACTTCTATTGGAAATTATAACATAAATTATACAAATTATTATTTAATCATTGTTTGAAATAAAAATATAAATTCAAGTAATGTGATCCTCAGGTAGCTCACATTGTGCGAAACTTCCTCGTTGACGAAGAAAATGTAGAAGCTCTGGCTTCCAGCAGGGTTCTGTTCAGGTAGTTAATGTTAATATTAAATCACTTTGTAGTTCTAACCTAACATAAAGGCTGCTAAATATGTAAACCAATCATATTGTTAGTGGCTTTTAGTATGAGTCAGAGGAATATTTTTGACCATTAAGATCAAATTTGTAGAAGTTACATCAAAATTTTTAGATTTTGTCTTTTGTTTATTTATTAATGGCATAGACATCTTAAAGTATTAAATGCTGATATATTGAATTGTTATAATCGCCATAATAATTAATTAATAAAAGTTGGCAATATCTTTTCTCCATAAAAGATTTCTTATGTTGTGCGCCCACAACAACTTTGGATGCGTCAGACAGCTAGGACTGGATGCGCTTTCCTACCTCTCGTCCAAGGTTAGCTCGTCGTGCTTTTTATCGACCCGTGAATAAATGAAGTAATTTATGCTACCTTGATTTTACCATTGATTATTTTTTTGTTCAGATCATTCTCGACCCGGTCGACAGCAGATTGACTCAGGTTGTTCTGCGGTTGATTTCAAGATGTGTTCATTCCGTCGACAAGTTTGAGATCATCCGGGGATGCGACCTGATTGGCCAGTTGTCACAGTCCAATGAAGACAACTTGTGTGTCGAGCTCGACGAATCTCTCTACGCGATCCTCGTTCGGATGCTCACCCTTCATGACCTCCAACTTCTCTTGGCTTCTCTTGAGGCCCTCTATCAGCTCAGTGAAAATGGCCATGTGCCATGCAATGCCATTGTGTCTGTCCACAAGTCAATTGGTAAAATATTAAATGTGAAACTTATAAGAAATTATTAGCCTTCTGTTATTAGCTAACTGTAAGCATATATTAACATTAATTAACCGGACAGATACTCTGCTGGGTCTTCTGACCATTGATGCACAAAAGCAGCTACTAACCTCTGATTCACTGGGATGTGGTGAACAACCTGAGCCCATCTTGTCTCCTCCTGCTACTTACAGCAGCATCCCACCCTTCATATTGCCTGGAAATGTTCAACCAATCACTTGTGCTCAGCCAAATGCACCAATTACCATGCCAGTGAATAATATTACACTTAATTCAAACATAAATATCCCAATCATCATTTCCACCAATGCTGCTCCTCAAATGGTTTTGCCAGTTGTCAATGTCACAACGAATGTCCTGACAAATGGTGTTGCATCTCCGTCGAGCAATAGCATCGCCAATGCTCGAGAAGAACCACCCGAGCCTGGTTGGATCGAATTTTCGTTGATTTTCGTAAATTAATTACTTAGAGGTAAACCTTTAAAATTTCAGTGCCATCACAAATCAGTAGTATGATTGCCAACTTCAATGAAAATGAAAAAACGGCTTTCAACTGGCTTACTTCTCAGTACGAATTTGTGCTCAGTTCAGAAGTGAGCCTGAGCAAAATGGAGATGTTTAGGAAGTACATTTCTGAATGTTCAGTTCATGGCCTTCAAAAAGTTGTGAGCCCAACATCTTTTGAAAACTGTATCAAGTATGTTTTATTAGTCAAGCCATGAATGTCCTTAATAGTCTCCTTTATTTATGATGTTATATTTTCTCAGAGCTGCCTTCCCTCATTCGAAAATTGTTTCGAAAGACAATTCAACAGATGTCTCTTTTTGTGGTGTGGTCAAGAAATCCTTGCTCCCTCCTAAGCAAGGTGAGATTTGGGCTTGGAATCTTGTTCTAATAAGAACAAATGGTTATTAACTTTAAAAGGCCTATTTAGTGGCATTGTAGCAATGGCATATGAAAATTTATCGCATGAATTCATCTTGAGGTGCACTAATTGCAACCTGTTGATTTGAATTCATAATTCCAATCAGGTGCAAGCCAATCATTTCCAGCCATAGAGCAAGTGTTGAACCAGAAAGCATTCTCAGCACCAAGTGATGAGAGATTATTGGAGGGACTCGATAAGGACATCGTGAGCGTAGCAGCTGATGTCGGAATTGAAATCGTTTCAGACCTTCCCTCAAAGACGCCGTCAAGTGACGTCCAGAATGCTGTGGATTCCAATCACTCACCCCCTGAAGCGACCTACTCCCAGGCCAGTCTGTCTCATGCTCACAACTCGACCAACCAATTGCCAGCGACGGTGTCTCTTCCTGTAGGAATCAGTTCCCAGCAACTTCAGCAGCAGTTAGCTTTGCAAAAGATCATGCCTTCTTTTCCGTCGCAGCCGGTCGCATCACTTTCTTCGGGGTTTGCTCAGGGTCTGTCGATCGTCAACCAAGGATCAGGTCAAGCGACTCAAGTTCAACAATCAATGTCCAAGCAGATCAGCCTCAATGCCAACATCATCAACAGTGTTCTTGCACAACAATCTCGATTCCACGCGCCGGCCTCTAATCCCGCCGGACTTTCTGCACTTCAAGCTCAGCTACTGAAGCAGGTCATCGAATCCCAGAGACTTGCACCTTCTCCGGTATCTGAGCAGAAGTCTTGCCATTCTCCGTCGTCACCGCCCCCTGGTGATCTGAAGAAAAGGAAGATGATCACTCAAAGTTCTCCTCTTGTCAGGCCAACCAAGAAAAGGAAAGGAGAAACCTCCGAAACGCCAGTCAAATATTATTGCGAATGGTCTGGTTGTGATGGGTTAGCTGGCTTTTCTAATTTTATTTATTATTTTTTTTAAATTTTATTATTGGATCCCGTCTTTCAGTCTGAACCAGAGCTTAACATGATTTTCTGATTTTCAGACTGGTGTTTGAGACATTTGCTAGTATTTACCAGCACATAGTGAAGCAGCATTTTGAGGACCACAGTGCTGGAGGGACAATGGTGTGCATGTGGTCCGGATGCGATGGCATGCCTCGGCAAAAGTGGTCTTTCATGGCTCATATACTGGTTTGTGAAAATCTTGTTAAAGATTTCACCATTGTTATTATCTTTTCTTTGTCATGGATAACTATTTGTAGTATGAAGATAAGAATAGCACCAAAACTTGAACGAGCTATTAATTTTAGGAACGACATCTCAATGAAAACATGTTGAGGCTGTGGTCGCTGAAGCACGTTGAACCATCAACAAACATACCCCCCCATCCACCCTCCACAATGTATCCCCCAAATGCTGCTCTCCAAGCCATCAGAAGGTTCAGTGCAAGACCTCCATTCCCCGAATTCATAGTAAGTCCTTGTTGCTTTATTATTTACTTTATTCACTTCGTATTATTATTATTATTATTATTATTATTGTTATTGTCATTATTATTATAGGACATTAAAGAGGAAACAACATCAAAACATGTACATCTGACTGCTGCCCTCATCCTCAGGAACCTGGCAAGATATTCAGCACAAGCCAGAAGGTAAACATTTCACTGTTTATCTGAATTTATTTGTTGCACGTGAAAGGATGCCTTGAGTGTTGAGGCTGGAGTGTTTTCAATTAATTTTATGTGCTTGTTTCTTTCATGCTGATTAATGGTGATGTAAAATGTAAATCTAATGGCAGCTTGATAAAGAAGCACGAGAGTAGAGTGGCCTTCATCGCATTCAGTGACACAGAATCGTCCTGTGCACTCTCAAGCTGCCTCTACGAACTTCACCACTTCAAGAACTGATGGAATGTTTCTCAATCATTTGTTGACATGCAAGACAGTTTCACTTTGTAATACCTTTAAATGAACTGAATGTAGCATCACCATCAAGGTGTCCCTGTGTTCTGTTGTCAATTATTATGTAATTCTCTTATCTTATTCAACTCTGTTGTAGTTCAGTGACAAATGGATGAAAAATTGGAAAGAATTGTAAGCAGAGTATCAAGATGGGAAGTGCTTGGAAGTAAGCTTAGAGTTCTTGAGAAGCAGCATTCTGGATGAACCTTCTGAGATATTGGCCAGATGTAATGGCATAAAATTGACACATTTTTCATCAGTTCCAATGTTTGGGTGTTATAATATTGTTATATTTATTTATTTTGTGGAGGTCAACGACATGCAGATGGAAGTTATTATGGAGCGGATGCGACCGAGTAAATAATGCACGGACCTTGCAATTGGGTTGACGCGCTCGTATACCGATCCTCGTAATTTGGAGGTGCCTTTTTCTCCCAAAACGATCAAAACGAAGGCGATCGACTCTGACGACATAGATACAATGCGTTAAATAAATGCGCCAAACCAATTCATTTTTATGAACCGGAAGTGCTGAACTGCTCGTCATCTCTTACAAATTTGATACATTTCACAACAGTTACATACATCAAAGTAATGTTTTATTAACTTCCGTTGCATATCTAGATGATTGGGACGGTGCTCCCGCAGCGGGTCTTGGATCCCGTGCTGCCATCGTGAGCAACAGCTACATCGTCACCATTAAGGATATATATAGACGTTTGACTCTGAGAAAGTGACCTGTCAAATGTGAAATAGAAAGCTATTATTATTTTTTATTTAGCGTTTTCAGCGGAGAAAGCAAAAGGCATGTAAGATAGGAAGTTCTTTCCGTCGAGATTTTGTGCCATAAATATGACTTTCTCGATCGATTCTGAAATGGCTGTTCAATGCAATATCTATTATAACGCCATCCGCGTAAAGACCCATGGATAATTTTAATATTAAATTTTTTTTTTATTAAAGATGTAAAGTTTATCTAAAGCAAAATTGCATTACTCATTCTCTTTGATCATCGATGAGCCAGTCAAGGCTTACAGACTTCGCAGTCCTCTGAAGAACTTGCCGATAGACTGAATTTTGAAACTGTTGCAAAAAAATGCAGAAAAGTGGGGAGAGTTTGTAAATTTTTAAGCGATTTGATTGTACAAATATTTGAGATCTTTTCGAAAACCTGAAGGTTAGCCTATTATTAACGGCCATGACGGGGGAGACAAATCTTAGGACCGCCCCGGGCGGCAACAACAGTTGGTACGCCACTGGATACAGGGATGTCGTTTCAGCTTTTCCAAGAGGCAAACTCTCGTAAAACTTTAAAAGTTAACCTTTTTCATTCTATCCTAAAGTCTCAAAAGAAACTCAATTTCTCATTAAACTTAATCAAAGATTGGAAAGCAAAGATAGTTAATGAAGTAATAGTAAACACGAGTTTTATGTATCTAAATGAGTTTTGAGATGATGGAATGACAGCCAAATAAATACATTCATCAATGAATTTGCATGCTAGCATTGCACTAGTTTTAAAAAGTTGAAGAAAAGCAGAAAATTACACTGTAAATACGTTAGAAAGTATTATATCTAAGCTACAAAATACATGTATTTTGTGCCCCGGCAACTAAACCCCGACCAAGGTCAAAATAATGACCCCGGTCGATTCCTACCTCCAAGACCACACAATCCAGATATTCGTCATGGATATCTTCAAAGAGTAGCTGACATTACGTATAATTATTGCTCCCTCAATGTCGAAATACTTCCAGAATACGCGACGAAAGTCTTCAATCTTTTGCATACAATCCATTCACCCCAGGGACGCAATTTTTGGGTTAGGTTGATTTTAGACTAGACGCAAAAAAAGGTCACCTCCTCATATTTTACAAAGGTTTGCCCCCTGAAATTTGTCCAGAAGCAAGAAAAGGTCGTCTTTTCAACTTGTGCGAGGTCCCTCCTTGGAAAAAGCTGACATGACGTACGAGATTCTCCCAGTGGTCTTTGTCGACGTTGAAACGATTTTTTAATATTCGCAACGACTTTGTCGTCGATGTTTCCAAACGAATTTTGTTTTGTTTGAATTGTTTGTTTTATTTTTATTAATGTGTCTGCTGAATATTTGCTAGAGTTTTAGCAATTGGTGTCACTTTGCTCATATTATTTTTTTTGTCGAATATTTTCCAATTTAAAATTCAAACGAAATTATCGCATAAAATTTATTGCTATCATAAATATTTGGAAGGTGCTTCCTCAGACGTTGAATAAATTATGGTTCAATTTTCGTACTCATCTTCATCTCTGACCTTTGTCAACGAATGCAGCTTTCTGGAAAATCTTTGTTTTTGGCAATGCACCGAGGATTTGCCTCTAAAAATACTTGGGTTTAAAATAAATTTGAACGTTTTCGGAAATTAAAGGCAATATAAACATTAGACTTAAAATGTTTGTCAACACACAAACGTAAAACTTGGCAAGTAGGATTCATTGGATCATCACCATCATCGTCGATGCCGCCAAAATAAAGTCATCCTTATCAACTGAAACAACGCATAGCGGACAAATGATTGAACAAGCACAATTCTTAATCTCGTGAAAATACTACACAATTATTAAAAATGGTATGAAAAGAAATTAAACATCTTATTAAATTAAACATTTTATCAAATTAAACATATTATGAAATTAAATCCATTTTATTAATTTGAGTCCAAAGAAAGCAAGATTTTTTAAGAGACCTTGATTCTTTTAATATTAAGTTTTTAAACTGTATATTTATAATTATAAGCTTGTTCATTTATGCTTACGCAGGTTTGAAAATAAAACTTAATTAACTTAATTGATTAAATTACGTTGCAAAGTCGAAACGAGAAAATTCTGAACACCAAAATGTGTATAAAGACTGAAGTTCACAAAATCATATTTAGAAATAATAATTATTTTGCGTGACTAAGTGACCATCGTCTGATTGAGCTTATTATTTTTATTTTTGACTATTTTTATTATTAACTATAAACTTATCATTACGTAAATATTATTAACTACATACTTATCATTATATGGTTATTTTTAACTATTACCTTTGAATTAACTATTTTTATGTTTAAGTTAAAATGTATAAGCTGCTTACTACAACTTGGAAATTTACAAACAACGGAACTTCGATGAACTGAATTTATGACTTCCTCTTAAAGTTTGTTTTCCATGAGTTAAGATAATTGCGTCTCAGAGCCTTGTATAATTTATGTTCGAAAGCTATACAGATGCAGATATAGTTACTTCAAGTGTGATACGGGTCATGGATTTAATCAACAGGTGAAAAAATCTCCTCCATTTGGAAGGTTTTATTTAAATAGGTGTTCACAAAGAAGAACATCATTTTCCACGCTTGTAATGAATTGAAATTAATTGTAATTAATTGTAATAAATTGTAATGAATTGAAATTAATTGTAATGAACTGTAATGAATTGTAATGAATTGTAGTTAATTGTTATGAATTGTAATTAATTGTAATGAATTGTAATTAATTGTATGTTCCGAAATCCAATCTTACATTTGGCATGTTATGTCTAAATGATATACAAAATTTATTATATTTAAAACTATCGAGTTACATCTACCTACTTATTTATGTAAATATTTAATGTCCGATTAATAAACAAATATACAAAAAATAGTAATAGACACATTTGAACATTCAAATACGGTTTAAATTTTGTGTGGAAATATGTAAAGTACTCTCAGCTGCCAATTTATGATGATAATAATATTAAACTAATATTAAAATAATATTATGATAATAATAATATTAAACCCAATCACTACTTACCAATCATCTTATAATGCGCGCGTAAAAAATATTCTTTTATTGCTTTTAGCAAAAAAGATGAACGTGAACCAGAGGAAGGAAATTTTCAAAAAATGTATTTTTGTAAAATGTAATTTCATAAACTGTATTTTTGTAAGATGTGTTTTCAAAAGATGTATTTTCGTAAGACGTCCTAAAGAAATTTGAACCTGAAAATTTGGTGGCATGTAGTGCGAAAGGTGAATTGCGCTGATTTAACTTTGGATAAACAACGCCACTAAAAGTAAATAATCAACTTATTAATACTTGTTAAACTAAATAAACAGAATACTCATAAGTTATAAAATTAAATAAACCAAATAATTAAAATTAGATAATCCCATGCTTGTACCACAGTAATTAAAAAAAAAAATTAATTTCTGAAATCCTTTGAAAAAATTTTCTAATAAATCCACGAATGGAAAATACATGAAGATCATTGGTTCCACGGTTCAATGGTTTTTTGAGCCTCAACTGGAAATGAATCGACTTTGAATTGAGCTTTGGTAACGCTTCAAGCAAGTCGGCGTTTGTGAGATATGAGTGACGAATTCATCGCAACGAATTGCATTTCGCGCCCTTCTTCCGCATGAATTTTGTAATTCAAACGAGTTCAAATGGGTTTAAACGTGCAGTGAACAAAAGCTTCCAATTCAAGATGGGCACAAAAAACCTCCTAACGAAGATATTTTTAATCCTCAGATTTATGAAACGAAAGGACACCATGATCGTGTTTTGCTCCTCACAGGAAATCATGCGTGACTTTCGCCCTTTTAACATCCCGATGTGCCGAACGTTGAGACGAGAAAATGTTTTACTCTTCGGAGTGACTGGGGTGTTGAATAATGGAAATTCTGAAATTTCTCGACGAAGAAGCTTTCGATTTCCATCTCTTCCTCTCCGAAGTGACACTCAGTGGCTTCTCACGCATCACAAATTGACAAAAATCCTCAAGAATTAAAGAGTTGAAGAAATGTGTAAATGCAACTCGTTCAGAAGTGACGACGTTAACGAGGAAGCAAATATGTTAATGCAAGTACGTGCATCATGGAGTCAATAATCT
>JAJTWR010000231.1:2697500-2705000 GCA_021613335.1 Whitmania pigra
ATATCGCATAGATTATTTCCTATAAAATTTAAAAAAATTAAATTAATTGCTTCACTTTACAAGAAATAAATTGCACCTAATTATAACTAATTTTTCAAGATAAAACAAAATAAGACTAATTAAAATTAATTTTTCAAAATATAACAACATGTTTAACCACATCCTATTTAACCTATTTCTGTTAGCAGCATCATACTATTTATCCATGACTAAATATATATTATGACAACGGTTCAAAGTAATTATTTAAAAGAATTCGGGATGAAATAATTAATTATAAAATAATCACCTAATGTAAATCTATTTATAGCCTGGAAAATCCTTTTTTCTTCCACATTGACATGCACAATTACATGTATGTTTGCATACAACAATGCTTGTTTAGACGTACAACAGCACTTGTCATAAGTTGCTGCTACTATTATTGTCTTCCTCTTTGTAAACAAGACATAATTAATTATGGGAAAGCCTAATTAATTACAGAATTAATTAATATATTATGCAAACATTAACGAATTTGCAAAGAAAATACTTACAATTGGAACAAACCTCAGGTGATGGCTGCCTCTAAATTTCAGACGCAAATGCGCAAAGCCAATTTTATGTGAGAGCAAAAATATGCATTGGGTGTCTAAATGATGGCTCGAATCGGATGCTGGTGATGATAAGGAGGCCTAAATGACCATGCAAGCGTTTGTTCCAACATCGCTGTGATTTCAATGCATTTCAATCGATTGTTGTCCAGCAGGACACAAAAGGAATCGACATTAATACTTCTATTGATAACTAAAGGAAACAGTAGGAACATATATTAACGCTAATATTGATAATATTGATAATAGTGATAATAGTGATAATATTAATAATAGTGGTAATATTTATAATATTGACAATAGTGGCAAAAGTTATAATAGTACATTATATATATATATATATATATATTATGTATATTAACACTTTTTGTCCTTCGCAATTGTTGGGATTCCAAATAAACATCAGAAAATGCAGGTGACATATTATTTACAAATTATCATTCACCAACATTTATTTATTAAATATCAACAACATTCACCAACATTTAGCGTTTCCTTAAATAAAAAAATATTTAAAAGTGAAAATGTAATTTTAAAATTGAGAAATTATGACGTCAATAAGCTTCGCTTCCCCGAATGTAAGGACCAATAACTGAAGTCATTAATAACGAAGCTTTTGTTTTGTGACCTTGATCTTCAACTTTTGACCTTTCAACACTTACTAATTAAGGAATGAACTGCACAATTTATATAAACATCCGTCAATTGAAGCAGAAATTTATTAAATTTTGGATGAGAATTTTATTCTGTACTTTTAGATTGAATGCATTTGACTTTAAACTTTCACACTAGGTAATGTTATTGCTTCTGACAGTGATGATGATGATGCCTATGACGACGATGACGACGGTAATTGCAACCTTTAGCCGGATGTTCTTCTATCCATCTTGAAACGCGAAAGAATGAAGAATGATGTTCCTCGAAAATGAGAGCCCGGAAGGTCGTTGTGAGAGCCAATAAAACGTGAGCACTGCTGTCATGCTCGGTTGCAATTCACCATTCCCTCAACCAGGCGAAGAAATGGGCAAACTTGGGGGGTGGGTGGGTTCATCTACCCAAGCCGTGGGCGAGAAGCCATGATGGCCTATTAATGAGACAAATCGATTCCATCCATTCTTCCGCATCTCGAAGACGTCGTCATAGCAACCTCGACTCCATGTTACTCGCGAGATTGTTCGCCCCAGAAGAATGGACCGGCCTGTAAATAATAGCGCTTCCATGGGAACCAATCAAATACGAGCTCTTTTAATTTCCTGGTGTCGAATTTATTTAAGAGGATAAGAGGAAAGTGGAATATAGTTCAATGGAAGCATTAAAAACATTTTAGCGCATTATAAACAAATTAACCTCCCGTTAAACAGATCTCGGCCCAGGAAACTAAAAACTTGGATACTAAAATGACACAATTACATGTGAAGTTAAATAATGCATAATCATTAAATATAAACGGGGATTGTGTTCTGAAGTCTAGAACAGGTGTGTGCAACATTTGAACTTTGTAACAACAGTGAGGGCAGGTTAATAAAACCTAGTCTTTAGGATAACTATATTTAAATTACATTTACTAATACTGTGCTTGAAACTAAAAACATGATATTCAAATATTTTCTTACTTTATTAATGTGAAATTTGGTATTTTGCATTTTTGCGTAGTTTATCAATGTCTGCTCTGACTGATGTAGTAGCAACTCGAAATTGTAAGATGACTTCGGTATCAACTGTGTCTTAAAAGGCATCTTTCATCCGCCTTGTTTTAAAATAAAAAAAACTCAACGTATTTGCCGACTTCCGCCACATTTGATGTGATCAATTCGAAAACAATAAAATTAATTTCACGATTTAGAAAAAAATCTAAATTAAAGTGCGTAATTATAAAAATCAAAAAATTATATATTATATTACCAACTGGTCTGGCGGGCCGGGTTGTGGTCCGCGGGCCGCCTGTTGCATCCCCTTGGTCTAGAACATTCTAAATGTGTGTTTAGAATCTAAACAAGGATATTCATTTATATTTGAAGACGACGTTGCATGTTGCGTCTGTAGAAATATTTATTATTGCTGTGAGAATGTCGATCATAACTACTTTCCAAAATTTAAATAATAATATTAATACATAATAATAAATAACTATAAAATGAGTAGTAATAAACAACTAAATAATAATAATTAATGTTATTATAATTAATAAGTTTAATAATACATTTAATAAATATTTAGCTGAATAACCACTAAAAATACATATACATATGGATAAAATACAGAACATTGAAAACCTTTCATTTTTTAAGGAATCACCAAACTGGTTTCACTTTTCAAGATAAGTTTCGTTTTGAAGATTTTAATTAGAATTTAATTCTTCAAGAACTTTTTAAAATTATTCTTTCATTATTTCTATTTATTTATTTTTCAATCTTGTTTTAAAATCTGCAATAATTAAATTGTTTTAGCATTTCCTTGAAAAATGATACGGTTTAGGGTCGCTGATAATTTTCGGGGACAGCCCAGGTTTTAAGGTTAACATTTTACTATCACATGTTTTCGTTTTGCTCTTCTAAACTGGCATAACATAACATAACATTATATAACATAACATAACCAAATTGACATAACATATTATTATTAACCTAATTATTAACATATTATTACATAACATGATCTTAGCTTCGGGGCCCGAAAATTCTATCAGCGGACCTGTTTATTTCGAAGAAACGAGAAAGATTGAGCAGGCAGATTTTGTTGGATTTGTATTTCTTTTTTTATTTCTTTTTGTATTTCTTTTCCAATCTGCAAGCATTTTCAAGCATCTGTTTGTGCACGTGTACATGTTATTGGAGGTACACGTGAAAATAATCCGTAATTATTGAAGATATACATGTATCTTGAAAATTACACACGCTTTGAAGATACACATGCCTATATGTGATGATACACGTGATGATACACGTGATGATACATGTGATGATACACGTGATGATACATGTGATGATACACGTGATGATACATGTGATGATACATGTGATGATACACGTGATGATACACGTGATGATACACGTGATGATACACGTGATGATACATGTGATGATACACTTGATGATACACGTGATGATACATGTGATGATACATGTGATGATACACTTGATGATACACGTGATGATACATGTGATGATACACGTGATGACACACGTGATGATACACGTGATGATACACGTGATGATACATGTGATGATACACGTGATGATACATGTGATGATACACGTGATGATACACGTCATATTTCAACCTCACAACAGCTTCTCCTTCCTCCGTTAAAACTGTTTTATTGTGAGCCTCAAAGCATGAATATGAATTAGAGGAAATAATGAAGCTGTCGTGTGTTTATAACCAAAGAGGCGTAACTTCATGCTCCAATGAACATGAAAATAACTAGGAACATCTTTAAGTGAATATTATTCATAAACAGCACCATCTTTTTTTAGAGATGTCTTTCCTCTATGCCTTCTCTGGAACATGTACATGGATGGATGGAAGGATGGACTGACGAACGGACGGATGGATGGATTGATTCAAAGCATCAAAGTAGTGACATAAAAACCCCAGCAGTTGCAGAATTAAAAGCTTGATTTTCTCGAAACTTCTCAGCTCGATTGATGTGATTCAGTTTAAAAACCTTTTAAAAATTCTCATCAACGTCCCCTTTTAATTGATCAACATTCATCACCAATCATCGAGCGGTTTCAATGCAATGCGAGTTCTTTCGAAGTATGAAAGTCTTTCCACAGAAGAAGACATTCCTAAGCATGAGTGCTCATCGTTTGGAAATTCAGATCATCCTGGGGCAAAGGAGCGCAATTGCCGTGATAACCTTCCTCGTGATGATGATGATGATGACGATGACGATGACGATGATGATGATGAGGATGATGCTGATGATGCTGATGATGCTGATGACGATGATGATGACAACGATGACGATGGCAAGATCATCAATTATTATATCGATTATGATAATCATAATCATATTCATGGTTTTTGTGAAATAGAGAAGAATGACGAAGAGCAACAAGAGATGTTCAAATGAAGGTTAAAACTGCGGTCACACATGAGTTGCTCAGCAGGTTCTTGTTTCTTCAAATTATTTCCTTCAATTTCATTCGAGGTGAGATGATTTTCTTACATTTTTTTTCATTAATTATCTCACACCAAAGTATCTATTTCATTGAATCAGATTTTAATTATTATACTTCATGATGATGATGATGATGACGATGATCATGACGATGATCATGAAATATATGCACGTCTTCATATACTTGGTTTCAGACTTTATGAACCTCAGTTCATCTCTCGTATCTTCCGTCTCGACGACTCTGTACAGACCTGCGTCTTGTGACTCATTGGATTCTTGAGCCACATGTTTTTTCTTGGAAACAGTGCTATAGTAGGCATGTTTGGCCAACGAGCCACCTGCAATGTCTAAAGAGAACCTGATGTCCTGCTTCAAACCCATAGGAAACAAATTTGGAGGTGGTTTAAAGCTCGGAGAGTAATCCATGAAGCACAAAATGGACATCCAACAAAATCAAAACTTAAACCAGTGAGAAGCCATACAGACTAAAACAGATGTATATCAGATGTATATCAGATGTATATCAGAATTGGTCAGTATATCAGATGCGTTAAGATCCGGACTGCTGCACTATATTGCAGGCTTAGAGCTTCGAGATGGAACCCGCAGGCTCCCAGGGGGTGCGTTGAGGGTTGTCAATCCTTAGAGTCGCTGGGGCATATGATCCAGAAATGCCCAAGAACCGATGGCGCAAGGCACGAGAGACATAATGTTGTTATGAGAAAGCTGGAAAACGAACTGTTAAAAAGAGGCTACAAAACAAGAGTAGAGCCCCGAATTCCTACAGATCAGGGACTCAGAATACCCGATTTATGTGCGTGGAAAGGAAACACATACATAGTGTGTGATGTAGCCGTCACCTCAGACGTCTACAACCTGGACCGAGTGTACGACAACAAAGTACTGAAGTATGACATTCAAGATGTTCACACTTGGATGCTGAGAAATGCTCCAGAAAGCACTCTGAGATTGATGCCAAATGTTGGCTCGTTTGTGTGCAACTGGAGAGGGGTGATGTTCCAAAAATCGTTTAGATTTTGGAAGGATTGCGGCGTCACGAGGACAGGCCTTATGAACATCGTAACTGCTGTTCTAAATCACAGTTACAAAATATGGAGGGCTCACAGGTGCCACCGAAGAAAGAAGTCGACATCTCGAACTCTCGTTAACATTAACGGTTGATGTTCTTCGGTACGATTGACATTTCGAACTACGGCTTGTTCTTTTAAACTAACATGTCCAGGGAGATCTCGGACCCTTTTGCGGACACTAAATCTTTCGGAGTGGTTTTTTTTGAACGATTGATATGTTAATGTTTGCATGGCCGAGAAAATAAAAATAATAAAATAATTTAAAAAAATAAAATAAATAATAATAATAATAATAATAATAATAATAATAATAATAATAATAATAATAATCACAGCAACTCCAATGAACCAACCAACATTCAACTCCATCGAAAGTCACGTTACTGCAGTGGCGGGTCAAGATGTTGTGCTGCCCTGCTCCATCAACCACTTGGGCAAGTTCAAGGTTGATTAATAATAATAATAATATTAATAATAATATTAATATTAATATTAGTACTTGATTAATAACATTTTTTTAATTTTATATAATTATATTTATTGAAAATACATTGCATTATATTATATTTTTATAATTTAATCAATTATTATTATTATTAATTCGGTTAAATATAATATAAAATATTAAGTATAATAAGCAGCGGTCAGCAGAAATAACTTGGCACTTGCTTTGCACTGAAACTTAAAAAGAGAATAATGTACGACCTTCCATCGTTCCCATGGATGAGCAGACGAGGATCAAATTGGCGCCAAGGAATTTAAAATATTCAAAAATATTTCAACCTTTAAGACTAGAATTTAAATAATAAAATAACATTTCCGACCTGTCTGTCATATTTACGTCATCAACCCATAAACAAATATTATTGGTGACCAGGATAACTGATTAATTATTGAATGTAATTTAATTAATAATTATAATTTTAATATTATTATCCTTGTTGTTATAATTATAATAATGCGAATGTTAATGTTATCACAATAAAAACAAATCGAATATTATTACATAATTGCCACTATAATCGTTCATGATGTCACCGATGTTTCCATGACATGCGTGGACTTATTCATGTCAGGGAAATTCTAATGAGCATTATCACCTGATGATGATTGGGATGAAGTTGAAGACGATGGTCAAGATGATGATTGTGATCGCGATGACGGCAAGGATGTGGGCATTGATGATGTTGATGTTGATGACGACGACTATGACGATGACGATGACGATGATGATGCTACCGAGGAAGACGGTCGCGATGATTAAATTAAAGTGATTCATCGATTCGAGATGAAACTTGAACGACGAAGTCTTCAAAAACTAAAAATGAAATGAGAAAAAATTGACGAAATAAAATAAAATAGTTAACGAATCTTCCGATTAACATCGTCACGAAAAATATTATTCTTCCTCGCTTTTCATATTTTGAGTACAAAAAAAAGCCTATTAAAAAGCTAATTAAACTGAATAGTTAAATGAGTTAAAATATTGTCGCAGTAACTCTTCATGGCGTGAGTAATAAATAATATATTTTTATAGTTACAAAATATATAATTTTTTTAGTTATAAAATATTATAATTTTTTTAGTTATAAAATATTAAAATTTTATAGTTACAAAATATTAAAATTTTATAGTTACAAAATATTATAATTTTATGGTTACAAAATATTATAATTATATATAATTATAT
>JAJTWR010000231.1:2710000-2745000 GCA_021613335.1 Whitmania pigra
CGCACGAACCCTCGCTACATTTCCTCGAAATACGACATCAACGTCTGTGCAAAATTTAATCGAATGTTCATAGAACGTGTGGCACCAGTTCTAGAGACATAAACCTCCCCTGCCTTCGACACAATCACATGCCGAACGTGCGATAACTGACTTGAACCTGTCAGCGGTCAGTAAACATTAAGTATGGCATTTGAAGTGCAATGATTATTATATTTGAGGCTTAATAATGATTATATTTCAAGCATGTTAATAATTACATTTGGGGCTTAATAAGGATTTTATTCGACGTGTAGCTTAACGACAACATTAATAAGTGAAATTGTTCAGATCGTGTGTTCGAGAAAATTTTTTTTCGCCATTTGAAACAGTTAAACTAGCCAAATGTAGAATAAGATATTGCAAATAAAAACATTTATCAATGATTCTTGTTTTATTTTGCAAATACGTTTCTGTTTGTCCTCCCAAAATTTGAAGAATAAAAGCACACAGCGGAGTTCGTGTATAAGATTGTCCTTCACAAATATCCGAAACTTTTATCCGATAAAAAGGGTTTTTCTCAAAATCTTCTTTATCTTCCTTAAAATTAACTAAAATTCCTATTATTAACTCTGAAGAATCTTTGCATCTTTTCATCTGACACTTCAGAAAAAACATTGCAATTTATCAAACATTAACATGCGTTGACGTCATCACGTGTTCTCGCATAAAATAATATGACATGATTAAACATTTGTGATGTAATATTAAAATTAACCTAAGAACAGTAATAAGATGTCATTATTCGAAGAATTGCATGACTAAATAATAGATTCAAGACTTAAGTACGATGTGAAAAGATTTCGTTTGCATCAGTGCTGCTGTCGAGCATATTTATGATGGATGACCAGCCTCATTCCCATTCTCATCAATTGGATGCCCTTCCTTCCTTCCATTGGGAGAACCAACTTGCCATCAAAACCTCGACCCTAATCTCAAGAATGGATTCTCCTTCGATGAATGGAATAAAATTGCAGATGTAAACAACGTTTTGCTGTATGTTGAGATCTGCTGAATATAAAAATAAATTCAAGAGCCATCTGCTGAAACGAAAAATGCTAATCATTTGCACTGCCCTAAGTCTCAAACATCCGCTTACATCGCCTTTTTGAAACGAAAATTTGGCCACTTTCCTTCTTAACGAAGCCAATGTAACTCTCAACGCCAAAAATGGGTTCAAAACCTATTCTTCGACATTGTGGCTGTTAATAATATTTTAAGAATAAATAATACATGATGGATGATCGTTACTTGGAAAAGCAGTTTCACTAAGTAAAAACTGGAAATGAATAGCTAATTATCTCTGAAAAAAGAATGAGGTCCTGAAAAGGTTCTCTGAAAAGAAATTGTTGTGACATTTGCGTGACATCTACAATTGTTACGATTTTTAAAGGTTCCAGAAAAAATTCAACAGTGTTTTTGATGTGTTTTGACGTTGTTGGAAGTGTGTTGGGATCTTGTACTATTTTATTATTTAGTCTAAGTTAAGCCACTTTTCAATTGTAAAATGGAACCCCAAATAAATTTAACGTCCACCCAGCCAGACAAGAATTACAGAATTTATAAACTGAATTTTATTATTTCTAGTAGTAATATATATTATGTGATATTTTCTGACGGTTTCAAGAGCTTCAATATGTTTCGACATCAATATGCTGTAAAATTATACCTTGTAATTGCATAAAGAGTGCGCAATAATAAAAATAAAAATAAAATAATAATGCTATACAAAATCTTGCCGAAACAATATGGAATTCTTTGACCACGAAATCCACAACTTACATTCATTTTAAATGCATAAATACGGAAATTGACTTTTCTATATTTTTGAGATTTACTTAAAAAATAATATCTTGTTGGTTTCGTTCCGAACATTTGTATTATTTGTATTATTTTCGTTTGTAACTCGTATTAGATATTAGTGGTCTGTGGGTCCTTCTGATTGGGAAACAAATAAGAATCTCAATCAGTCGGAATCCAATCTGATTAAATTCATAATATTAAGATGAATTGCACGCATTTACCAGTTGCAATTAATGTCAGTTTCCTTCTTCAGATTCCAAGTAACAACTGAATTCCTATGTTAACGATCTGATGATATTTGTTTAAAATTAAAAAAATTACTTGATGACAAAAACAATAACTTATTTAACTTGAAATCTTATTTTATTAGAAACGAATTCATCCCTTCATTGTTGTTGCTTACTTACGAAATTTATTGATCGCCTGGCGCAGTTGTCCAAGCGGAGAGGAGAGATGTCGTTTCGAGATTATGTTTTGCTTCGTGTTTACTCAAATTCTTCTTTCCATCTCCATGCTGCTCGTTCATCCCATGGAAATGATCATCGGAAATGGTTTGAGTAAAAACGTTCAATGTCCTGCAAGTTCGAATCCACCGTTGACCATCATCATTTGGACGAGGAACCTCTCCATCATCAACCAGTTTAATGACAACGACAGAATCTTCGTCAGCAAAGCTGGAGAATTGGTTTTCAATCCTGCCTTTGCCAATGATTCTGATATTTACACTTGCTCGCCCTATTCCCCTCTCTTCAAGCAATACACGGTTATCACCATATCCATATCTGTAAAAGGTTAGTAAGTTACTACTATTAAAGTTGTTATGGTTCCGTTGAAGAGGACATTTTCAATGCTCATCAACTCGACAAAATTTAAGCAACTAATAAAATAACTGTCGAAATTGAAAACAAAAATCTAAACTTAATTTTCAAATGTCTAGATATTCCATCTTTTACCGTTCGTCCTCAACCATATTACCACAAGATGGTGGGTCAGTCTTTGACCATGTTTTGTGTTGCCCGAGGTGTTCCTGAGCCAAAAGTATACTGGAAGAAAGTAAATATTATTCGAATTTAAAGGAAAACTAAGTAAGGAATGGTCGATTATTAAATTACTAAGATTGGACTAAATGATCACGATTACAATAAATGAGAATAACTTTTTTAAAAAACTAACTAGGTAGGCAGCACATTTCCTTCCTCCACAAAGACATTATACGACGGGGGAAACTTAACCATAGTTCATCTAACACAGGACGAACAAGGTTTTTATGAATGCTATGCCAGCAATATGGTCAGCACAATCGTTACAACGAGCATTCTTATCATCCAAGGTGATCCTTCGAATTAAACTTCTCATCTTAACTTTTTTAACCTCATTAATTGATATTCTCAGGAACGTACAAAGAAGCTCCATTTAATGTTGCTGTTGTACCGAGTTACGGCTCTGCAAGAATATCTTGGTCACCTCCGTACCTTGAAGAAGGATTCAAGTTGTCCTATAGAGTCTGGTTTGTCGACCCGTTCATATGTACCTTACATTTCAGTGATTGACCTCTCAATAGTTAAAATGCGATCTAGGTGTCAGGAACAAGGCTCAAAAGAATGGTCGAAGTTTGGCAATATTCCAGATTTTTCTTTTTCGGCCACCATTTACAACCTTAAAGCAGTCACCAAGTACAGGTTTGTGGTGGTCACGCAGGGAAAAAACAAACTAAAATTCTCCAACGAGGTGTTCGCCATAACTCCAAGTGAGTCGTTAATTAACTTTTCTGTAATGGATTTGTTGGTGATGAAAAGATCTCTTCAGATATTACCTTTAGTGGAAAACTTTCGAAAAAGAGGAGAAACGACAGAAGAAGTATTTTTAATTTAAAGTGCTTTTTATTCGTTACCTGAATAATAAACTGTCACTAAATTTCTAGAGTATGCAGGAAACTTCGCATTGAAAAAAACAAAGTATGACTCTGTAATAAAGATCAAACAAGGTTTCTTTCCTTTAATTTAAAGCATTTTATTGCATTCAATTCCTAAATAGATTCAATAGTTGAACTTTTGAAAGCTTTATTAAAACTAAGTTATGCTCTAATTTGATGCAAAAGACCTTACAAAATATGGAATGAAACCATGTCACAAGCTTCAGATAAAGCTTACTCGTTGCACAAAAATGTTCGAATAACCTTCTCTAAAACAGGTTCTATTCGGATTTTCAGGTCTTATAGTTTCTCGATCAGGAGACCACCACCCACCACTCCACCTTGGAGTCATAGGGGTCGTGCTTAGTCTCCTGGCAGCAGCCCTCTGCTCGGTCATTTTCTACGTTAAGAAACTCACCAGTACCGTATGTTCAGGGAACTTAAAAAAGGATGATATCACTTATTCCCAATGACCTACCTTTGATTATCTGACCATATTTGTGATCTTAAGAATTATTCTTTAACCTGAATATATGTTATGCGATGTCATATAAATTATTTATTACCAAGTTTATTGATTTAAAAGAAAGGTTAAAGTCATAAAATTTTATAATCAATTATGAGAAGTTTACAAAACTACGCCTGTATAATATTAATGTTATACTTAGTCAACTGAATTGATAAAGCCTTATAAACATAATACTTGCTGATACGGCATAGAAAGTTTAGAACTGTTTTTGTTATTACCGCATTAATTTATCGGAAGTTCTGTTAATTGTGAATTCTTGATTGTCGATATAAACTAAATGTTCATATTATTACGACTTGTATCATAAGGGCTTGGCTAAATATTAGTTTTGTTTAACTTTTCGTAAAAAGTTTGGTCTTTAAGGGCCCGTGATATCATCAAATCTCAAGACTATTTCCGCTAGCTGAACCAAGAGAGGCATTTCAATTCTAGCAGATACGAAAATTGGAAAAAATGCTTTGGCTTAAATTGCCAAAAGTAAGACAAAAATCATTTAAAATGCTAAAATTTGGCAAAAACAAGGCCAAATAGAGACAAATTAAAGTCATATTAACATTGATTTTTGAAGACAAGAAAGGTAAACAAAACAAAAAAGTTAAGAAAAGAAAATTTTTTAATAAGCTTATAAAAAAAAAATGTTTTTGCTTAATCTGTGGCGAATTTGAGGGCAACTGGATTCAATGACTGTAAATTCTGTAAATGGTCGTACGCAGACGACAAGTGATTTCTATGTGCGCATGAATGCATGTTTGTTTGTTTAAGAGGTTATTACACAGATCCAGGTATTCTTAACCACTATAAATAATTGTTATACTATGTTATGTTAAGAGCAATGTTACAAAATGTTACACTGTTACCACAGCCTTTGTAACAAGTTTTTGGAGTTTTTTTAATTAATTTATAATGATAAAACAATTTTGTGTATGAAAACATTGGTATACTTAACCACTATTTTGAATATTGCTACTCTTTCGGACCATAATCAGCCGGATTACCCATTAGGCAGAGTAGGTAATTGCCCATGGGCCCCGCGACTTTTAGGGGCCCCCATGAAGCCGTGACAAAAAAAATTTTTATAGGATTGCGTTTAACATTAAACTATTGACAATTGTAGGCCTTACTGACATGACCAGAGCCACCTTAAAGATAGTTTTCGGTATGGAAAGGTAACTGCCTATCGTAGTTTAATTTTCATATATTTTCTTTCTGGATAAATAGTTAAATATGTATTTATACAGTGCTTGTTTTCTCAAATTCTTAATTTAACATTGTCGTATTGCTACATTTTACATTTTATGTCCTGGCACTGGTAGGATAATTTAAACTATTGAAAGCAACTGGCGTTCGAGTAGGCCCCAAAAAGTTTGACTGCTTATAGGCCACCACGGTGCTTAATCCGACACTGCTTATGATTACAATTCTACAAAGTGTTACCTTAATTAATAAATAAAATTAATGTCATTTTAAGAGCTTTTGAACAAAAGTTCATCTATTTATGACACTGGAACATGAGGTTCCAAAAAAGTCATAACCCAACCTAACCAAATCACAAAATTAAAAATGCGATCAACTTTCGGAAAACATCTGTCCAATCATAGCGCCTAAATTAGCTAATACATGAATATTAATCAGCCCGGCATCGTTCTAGACACTGATTTGTAAATATGTGGGTGGGCTTGTTAGGATTTGCAAGGTCGTGGCAATGCTTCTCTATCACTTGCAAAAGAAACTGTTTCAGTTCCTCTTGAGTTGATAGGACTCTTAAATTAAAACCATTCAATTTTTGACTGCAGTACCACAACCATGGATGACTTCATCTGAGTTAGAGAATGGAAAACCGACTGGGACTTCACTTATACATCATATGTGTCCAGATAATGAATTAATTACATAGTAGCTAGAGCTTCACTCATTTTTTGTCACAGAATATGAGCAGATGAAGCATATGGAAATAAACCAAACCTTCAGTTAGACCTTCGTTACAAAAGTAAGAAGCGGCCAAGAGATAACAGCTTGAAGTTAGGAGCAAAACATATAAATATTAAGGCTGAAAATCAGTTTTGACATCCGACATGCCGATGGCATGACCTGGGAGCCTAAATGTGTACGTCTCCACTGAGCTCAGCTCCGAGAAATAAAAGCGTTGGCTTAAGAAGCTCGTGATAATCGTCTCCGGGCTGAAACTCTGTTAGTTGATGCCAAATAAAACGAATAAGGTCACCCATAACATGAGGGCAGATGCTATAAAACCGACATCTAGTCCGATTTCGAGACTATACTTTTTAATTGAACTCCAATACTCAATGAATATCTGGAACAACTTTATGCATGGTTTGCTAGATGGTCCCATAAGTGTTTCAAACATCTTTGCAACAATTAGTATCATTACGTGATGCCAACATGTCTCCTGGCACCAGAATTGCAAGATAAACTCGTATCTTTGGCTTTAAAGCAAATAACCTTTTGCATCTCAGTTTACTGTTAATGGTGAACTTAGATCAAAAATTGCTCAAATTGCTGTGGTGACATAAGCATTAAGGAATAATAATTAATATATACAGATATGTAATAGAGTGCCAATAATACTTAATTAGCAACTAGTCTTAGTTCGTTGATGCCAATTTCACCAAAAAAACTCAATTTTACGAACAATTTAAATTTTGACCTAATTGAGCGATTATTAATATATTTAATTGAAAATTAGCGCAGTTACTACATATCATAAAAAGAACCACTTCAGAGGATGGACAGCTTAAAATGTTAAAAAAAAATGTAGATCATATATTTGAGTAGCACGCTACTGTTTACACTGCTCATGAAAGCAATGAACAAGGCTGTTAATATATGTATTGGTTTCGCCGATACTTTCGAGCTAGCGATTTAAATTTAAAAAAATTAATAATAAAAATTTAAAATAATGTTATTCTATGTATATATTCATTTGATGGCGCTGAACTTTCAGGGAGTGATTTAGTTGAAGGCGAATCAAAATCAGAGAATATTGAATATTTGAATATTGATAACATATTGAAAAACACTGATGGTTTTGAAGATGCTGAAAGTCATATATGTAGATTGTCTCTCCGCTGGAAATATGCTTATCACACTCTTAATTTAGTGGTAACTACAGATGTAGCAAAACTTGGAAATGGCATGCTTAAAAAAGGTTCAATGCAGACTTTTTCAAAGCTTTCAGCTTTGCGGAATAAGCAAAACCTGTCAAGTTTGGCATCTGACAAGATCCGAAGTCATCTCGAGACTCATTTTGTTACTCGGAGCGATACCAGATGGAACTCTGTTTATGGTTTCATCAGTGAACAAAAACTTTCCCAAAGATGAAATTAAGTTTGATAAGCTGTACGACAAACTTCAACTAGCACTTTTGCTTCCAATCCAGGTCTTCGTAAGGGAATAAGTAAGAGCAATTTCTGAATGGCATATCACGCCATTTTTTATTAGGTTGTTGCATATGTTCGTGCCGTTACATAAAACTATTTTTCTTCAACGACTTTATAATATGTAACACCTAATAACAACACTTAGCCAAATATCAAAAAAGTCGTTGCAAAATATTAAAACTGCGAATTTGATTGGAGCCTTTAGATGGCATAAAACCGAATTCTCATACTATTCTATTCTCTAAAATATTTGCAAGTAAATCTGAAAGGTGACTAATGCAACATCAAACAACTAGATTTCATTGTTACAAAAAAAATTATGTTGCATTGGTGTTAACCTTCAAAAATTACTGCGAACGCGAATAAAAATTTATTACATTGAACTATTTCAGACTTGTAAAATTAATTTTAAGGCTTATGTTTAAAACTTTTATATAACAACATGATTTCAATTATGCCAGCCACCGAGTGCTTTCGTCAAAGTAGCTGTTTCCGTTCTGGGCGGTGGAGTTGTTTTTTCCATAAGTTGTTATTACAGTCGTTGAGGGGTTTGTTTATTTGTCGTGCTAAAAACTTCATAAAAACATCAACAGAATTTTTCCAAAATAGTCGATATTTTGCATTAGCTCATTAACGTTGAACTTTCGGGGCTTTTTATATTGATTTCGGTTGAAATTTTCGTTCATTAATTCTGGAGAGCATGCTGATTTATTTTAGCTTATTCCATTTAATTTGATCGATTGTCTGAGACTTTCAGACTGGTAAACATTAGTCATTAGCAACCATCTACAATAATCGGCATTCACAATGTTTCATAACACTTGTTGTTCCTTAAATTTACTGACCAAGTTTTCGTTTGTATAAGCTTTATACCAAATTTCAGACAGATAAGTCAATATGAGCAGTTCTGAAGAAGTTTCCTGGATCTCTTGGTTTTGTGGATTAAGAGGGAATGAATTCTTTTGTGAGGTAGGTATCATAGCAATGAATAATTGTTCTAAAAGGATAAAAGCTAAAAGGATAATTATATTAATATCAAAGGTGGACGAAGATTATATTCAAGACAAGTTCAACCTGACAGGATTAAACGAACAAGTTCCACATTATCGCCAAGCCATAGATATGATTTTGGATTTGGAGCCAGGCATGTGTAACTTTTTAGTTGAATGGGATTAGAGGTTTAATTTTGATGCCTGTTAAGATGAGAATGGGAATTAATTGCTCAGTTGTTTTGTTTCTTGTAATGAGGGGATTAAGAAGGAATGAATTCTTTTGTGAGGTATCATAGCAATGAATAGTTCTCAGCTAAAAGGATAATTATATTATTATCAAAGGTAGACGAAGATTAATAGATAATTAGATACGCACTAAGGGCTTCATTAACTCCTAGTGATTTAGTATGTTATGTCTGTTTTTGGCTTCATTATTGTAAGACATTTTTTGGATGAGGTTTTACCCTTACCCTTACATGCAGCTGTAGGCGTTCCTTAAGAAATGTATGATATTGTTAGTTTTAATCATTACTATGTAAATTTAGTTTTAAAATCAAACATTTGTGAAACAGATGATGGCTTAGATGATAACCCAAACCAGAGCGACCTCATTGAACAGGCTGCTGAGATGTTGTACGGACTCATCCATGCAAGGTACATCATGACTAATAGAGGAATTGCCCAAATGGTGAGTCTATTAATGTAGCATTTCATTAAAGGATTAGGATCAAGGATTACCCATCAACCAATTAAACGTTCTATAATTAGTCAATGTACATTTTGATCCTCGTGAATATTAATATCTGAATATCTTTAAGATTGAAAAGTGGCAGCAAGGAGAGTTTGGCTATTGTCCAAGAGTTTACTGTGAGAACCAGCCAACCCTCCCAATAGGTAATTTTAAACTTCAATGTTACTGGATGCTTTAAAGCTTGGTTATTCTTCAATATTTTGCATTTATACAAATAAATGTTCTTTATTGATGCAAGTCATTTTAACCTTGTAGGCCTCTCTGATGTCCCAGGGGAGTCCATGGTTAAGTTATATTGTCCCAAGTGTCAGGATGTGTTTGTACCAAAGTCCTCGAGACACCATCACACGGACGGGGCTTACTTCGGAACAGGGTTCCCTCACATGCTGTTCATGGTGCACCCTGAATACAGGCCCAAGCGCCCTACCAACCAGTTTGTTTCCAGGTATTTTTTGTGACTGCATTCTCAGAAGTTTCTTCATTTGCTAAACATAGGTACTGTTCATGTCGACTGCTCACTTCCTATTATTGCCTAATTAACATCGCCCCTATACTAAAAGATTTAACCCAGTTGTGCATGGATTATTGCAGGTTATATGGGTTCAAGATCCATCCCCTCGCTTACGAGTTGCAGTCCCAGGCTGCTGCCAACTTCAAGACACGTCCTCTGCACAATGCCAGCTACACCAACAACAAGAGATGATGACCGCCACTGCAGACAGTCGTCCCAACGCATACACTTTTCGCTTGATAAGAACATCCCAATGGGCAACACACCTTAAACATTTTCTGCATTGTTTATCTAAATACATATATACAGTCACAGCTAGATGAACATTTGCATTTGCATTTGGTTTTAGTTCAACCAATGTTTTCTAAAAAAAAGCCCCTTCTTCGTAGAACGTGAACACATCCAAATAATTCTGGGTGACTGTTATTATATGGTTAACTAAGACAGATTGGCCTGATACGATTAGAATGAAAGTGAAGCCACCCTATTTGTGTGTCATCGTTATATAACCACCAATGCAATTCAAAATGTTCAACAAAAATTTGTAAAACTCTGTTATTAGGCTTTATGTCATGACAAATTTCAAGTGTTGTTAGCCCATGTCTTTATTGGAGCTCATGGTCACACTTGAGTAGGGTAAGCCAGTTGTTGAGTTGGTGCACTTTTAGCTTGCTCCACACCTGGAAGTTGTTGAGGGCAAGCATGTGGGCAGCACTGAGTGCTGCATTCTCACTTGAAAGGACAGTCGAGCAGGAAAGACCTTTCAAAAGGAAAATTTGTTTAATGATTAAGAAGCTCTGACTGGGATGGAATTATAGCTGAAGTGCTACCTGAAGGAAGTCTCAGAGATGACCATATGTCCTGGGCTCCCCACTCTGGGGTTATTGGGGGGCAATTGATGACTGGAAATGTTGTATTTCCAGATACAGTGGGTCCCAGGCCATTACTCCTTCCAGCAATGGCCACAAAAACAACAGGTTCAAGTTTTCCTGCATAGAAAAGATGGAATTTCGTATGCTGTTCATCTTAACTAGAAGTTGCTTAAAACACTAATGTTCGAACCTTCATATTCACTTATGACCTTCAGGGTCATGTCTGGTCCCTTGTGGGCCGAGGTTACCCTAATGTCGCAGGGAACGCCGAACCTGGAAGCGTGCTTCTTAACTTCCTCTCCTAATTTCAAGTCAGCTTTCGAACCCATCAGAACCACAACTTTCCCAGAGGTGGACATCTTGTTCATTTCCTGAGTGACAAAATAATATGGATGATGGAGCTCTTAGAAACAGATGAGGTTAATTCTTTTCACAACCTTCACTCTTTCATCGATCCAAGCAAAGTTCTTCTTTACAATCTCGAGAGCTTCTGGCGTGACTTCGGCAAGGTCCCTGTAAACCTGCTTGTCCTTCATCAACCTGCGATCTCCCGACGGCCACAGTCTCCACGAATCAGAGTCGATTATGTCAGCAAGAAGTAGCTCCTCTGCAATCACGAATAATGAAAAATCTTGCTACAAGGAAAAACTATTAATGACTGCAAAACTGACTTGTTTCACAATCCACTCCAAACTCAATCTTCATGTCGATGAGGGAGCAGTTGAGAAGAGACCATGCCTTCTCCAGGATTTCAAAGATGCATGTAGCCATTTTTCCAATGATGTCAAGCTCATACTGCTTAATAACAACTCCTGCACAATCAATTCCTGCCGTCACTATTTGTTCACCTGACCACTGGGGATCATGGTTGGCATCATCCTGGAAGAAAATATTTTCAAACTCAACTTACATTACTTAGAGACATGTTATTGAACTGGATTTCTTCACAAAAAAAACTTTGTAATCTTAACTCTTCTCAAGCATTTAAATTTCAAAATTGGTGTTGATGGCAATATTTAAGATGTACTCAAACACTCACTCTGCCTAACAAAATGGACATACCAATTACATATCAAGATAATTAGTTAAGTATGTTTGCCTACCTTGTAGAAATATTCCAGTTTGACTGGATAGAACTTGTGGCCTTCAGGAACACCCGGATTCCTCTTGAGGAAGGAGCCAGTGGCCACCCTTCTCATGACAAATTCAATTGGAATCATGTGGCACTTTTTGGCAATAAAGCTGGTTTCATCAAGCTTTTCAACAAAATGAGACTTCATGCCTATCAATTTCAAGAAAGTGATAACAAACAACATCATCTTTTTCAATAAACTCAAGGTAACTGACCAGCCTCTTTGAGCAAAGCAAATATTCCACTGCAAGTTGAGTTGGAAATTGAAGCCTTTCCCTGTAATTCATTGCTCCTTGCTCCATCACCAGCAGTTATTCTGTCCTTAGAGTGGATGAGGACATGTGATGGCCTATTCTCCAATTCATATATGATTTTTGTCTTGCCTTCAGTCAGTTTATTTACTTTCAGTCCTTTGAACTCTATTGAACAGACAAGCATTATATTTCACTGACCATGCCAATCACTCAAAATATTGAAAATATAATATTAGCTGTTCACAAACCTCAACCTAATAGCAGACAATTGCATAAAGTATATAATAAATGAAAATTAATATCTAGTCTCACCTTCCATTTCAAAACAGCAATATCAACAAGTCTTCAAGCAACCTGTGTAAAATCAAAGTCTGCATTCAATTAAAAAATCAAGTGATGGTATTTGTTTTGACAATTTTTTATCATGGGGTTTGAGAATATATTAAAACAATGGCTAGATTCAGCCCGAAAACTTGGAAAACAAATTTATTTTCGGAATCGTGATGATCATTTCGGGTAACCAGATCATAAGTGTTTAGAACAAAAGACGGCATGAAAAGAATTAAAAATCAAATCAAACTCTCGACAAAAGCCGTACCTGTTCAAGACTATAGCAGACCAATGCCGACAAAGCCTCACACGTGCAAAGCTTGCTCGGGTCAGTGATCAGAAAATTAACTCTTTGTTAGCAGTTCAAATTAATATTTTTTATTTTATTAAATTTAGTATACTGTATCATTATATAAATTTTATAAAGTATTAAAATTTGTTACATACTAAATTTTGATTAATAAGAGTCAGACCCTTAATCCGGCTCATTTCAACTGCTGTTTATAAGTACATAATCTATTTTGATTAAGAACAATTATCTTTGTAGTTTAATTAAGTTTTTTGGTCAATTCAACAAGTTTGGAAATTCATTAAAAAAGTTGATGCGCCATCTACAATGTTGTCAGAATCGATGCATTTCAAGTATATCTATTTGTCAGAATGGGCGAGAGATCCAAGGCAGGTCCCAATAAACTTAAATGATTGTTATTTTTAATTATTATAATTTGAAGATATTATTTTACTTTATAGTGTAGTACAACTCTCTCTC
Source organism: Whitmania pigra (assembly GCA_021613335.1). Classification (NCBI taxonomy): domain Eukaryota; kingdom Metazoa; phylum Annelida; class Clitellata; order Hirudinida; family Haemopidae; genus Whitmania; species Whitmania pigra. Next base: position 2,723,290 of record JAJTWR010000231.1, read on the forward strand.
TCTCTCTCTCTCTCTCTCTCTCTCTAAATATCAAAATAATATATTCTTATTCTTTCAAGAAATTCAGTAAGCGATCTGATGTCCTTCTACAAGTTGTTAGTCTCTATCAAGTTTAAGTATTGTAGCTAGCTATAACAGTTGTCTCTGTTACATGCTTAAAACACGATAACTCCATTACTTCACTAGATGATGCAACGTAGTGCTACATTCGCCTTAACCATTTGTACATCGAGAGATTTTTTTAGAATAGTTATTTTAATGTTCAAATCAAAGTGGGAAGTGATAATGAGAAGCATAAAATGGTTAATCCGATTAGGAAGTGCCAAACTTTTCTTCCTACCTGGATAATGCTGAAACGTTTTCCTGTTTAGATAACTGGGCAAACGGTTTTTCGGATCCGTGACAAACACTAGTTAACTGGTGAATTTTTTAAATAGTGTTTGATTTAAGAAAAGTCGCCATTTAATAAACTTAACTCCTCATCATCTTAACCTCAAAGGAGTGAACTATAATATCACTTTAAAACTAACCAAATAATTACGAAACAACAGATAAATTAAAGTGATCATATTTCATCAGTTGAAGCAATAGATCTTCGATCAATGTAACATGTGATGGCAACAGATGCGGTTTGACTCACAAAGAAATCTTGGCTACGTGTGGCTTTAAAACGTCGATGAAAAATAAGATTCAGTTTGCAAATCTGCTTTGCTCATCATGGTCTTTCTTTATGTGGCGTTGCTATGTTTCCACCTTTTCCAGTCTGTTCAAGGAAGGCAGGGATTTCTCAAAGATCAAAATGAAGAACTCGTGGAATTCCCACCTAAAGTTTTAGAAAGTTTTGACAGTGTAATTCCTGTCGGGCATTTGCGGCCGCTTGGTTAGACACAAATATTTATGCTTTTATATTCAATTAACTTTAAAATTAGTTTATGATAACAAATCATTACATTCAATTTATTTTGTTAATTAACTTTATTAAATTTATTTGGTATAACCAGGATGGCAGAGATATCCATCAGGTTCGGTAAAAGAAATCAATGAAATGCCAGATTCTTCAGATTTTCATGCAAATTATGTGCTTACTAACAAACCTGTCGTCTTTAGGAAAGTTCTTCGTAACGTTCCAGCTATGGAAAACTGGATGAAGAAGAACTACCTTAAGGACAAGTAATTGTCGCAAAAATAACTTTTTAGAAACCGGATTGACAACCAAATATGTCACATTCATCCGATGCCCGCTACAAACTTGATTCAGAAAATAATTTACAATAATGATGTTAATGTGTTTTATCAAGTGATTCACCGTCTGTTTTATCATTTTGATTAGGTTTGGTAAGATTGAAATAGAAGTGGTTGTGAAGAAAGAATATTTCAAAAGTGGTCCCAAGCGTCTAAAGTTTGAAAAGTTCCTTCGAGATTATTTATACGAAGACTTGTATCTCACCAATTTCGTGCCCGAGTCCATGATGGAAGAACTCGTTGTAAGAAGTTTATTGGATTTTAATTCTTTATTTCTAACTTTCTGTTTTAACCAGAAATTGGCCTTTAATTTTTTTATTAATCGTATATAAAAACATCTTTTTATGTATGGAAATGTACTGAATTTATTGTTGTAATATGCAGTTGCTACTTGAGTCATAATATCCGGAACGAATCCTGATTTTGTTTTGCCTTATAAAATAAGGATCAAATGACAATTCATAATGTTTGAAAAAATGTAATTTTATGAAATCTGATGAGGTCACACAATTATATCTAGCTTCCGAAATGTCTGAAATGCGGATTCGTCGAGTGGTTGATGGAGTCAGAATTGTGGATGAGTTCTGGTGGAACTTCAAGTCTTCTCCATTCACACGCTGATCATGACATCCACTGTCTACTGACTGGAAGGAAGGACTTCATTTTCATAGAGAACAAACACAAACACGTCTTTAACTACCACGACAAGGTTTGAGTGTGGCAGTGATACCATAATATTATGATAAACTCTCTGTTGATATAACGGTTTTTTTTGATCAACTCAGGAGCCTTATGAAGGAGCAGGGTATTCTGACATTGACATGGATCAAATAAACATGTTCAAGCTTAAGGACGTTGCAGATGTTCCATGGATTTGGAGTATTTTAAGACCTGGAGACTGCATCTTTGTGCCAGCAGGTTCTTTTTGTCAAGAATATTGTTATTGGTGCACAATTATTATTATTATTATTATTATTATTCGGAAAGACCTGACATATGTAATACTTGTAGCTCATAGAATATGAAGAGATATGCCTTTAAATGTAGTGTATTATAAAGCTATTTCTAATCTTCAGGTTATTTGCATCAAGTCCGTTCCTACGGTATAAGCATTTCTTACACAAACCATTTTGCTCCTACTCCCGACGTAGATTTTACAAAATGTGTTAGCACCGATGCAGAGTCCATTAAATTAAGTGATGTCAAATTTCTTTGGGTTTATCGGGATGGAAAACTTGTGAGTATTTTAGTAAAAAATTTGCTGTTTAATGCCAAAATATTTGACCTAATGTTCGTTTTTGTTAGTTGCTGTCGAATGGCAAACTCGACATCAAAAGCACCAAACATCATTTGCTCATGTTGATGAGAAACCAAACTCAACTCACTCGTGAATTGTTTTCTGCATTCTACCAAGAAGTCATGACAGAGGTATGCTTTTGCTGTTATTAGCAATAATGATGTTAAAAATTATAAATATTATTACGGGTATAATTTTAAAAATTTAATTTTATGTTTTTTAACTCAACCGCCAAATTCCACTAGTCAAATAAAAGTTGATTAAGATATTCCATAATGTAATAATGTTAATTGTAAGTATTCATTCATTCGTTCGTTCATTCGTCCGTCCGTTCGGTCGTTCGTTCATTCATTCATTTCAAAAATGTCGTTTAATCGTCCAATCACATTTGATTTTGTTATTCATCCTCAATCAATCCATCATCAATTGTTAACAAAAAAGAACAAAAAAATTCCCGGGCCCCCGGTTATTTTCTGCCTTGCCCTCTCGCAGCGGCCTTGCTTGACCGATCTTGAAATTTGAAACATTTTCAGTTTCCATTTATTTGAACTTAAATAAAATTTCAATACAATTAGTTGTGATGATATAGATCATTTATTAAATGATAATTGTTTTACCTTTGATACTGAATTATATAGCGGAGATTATTTTGTAAAGATAACCTTAAAACTGTTTGATTTTAAGTCATCACAATCAATTTTTAATCAAAGGCCAAGAATTTTCCTCAGGCAGATTCGGTTTGGTCTCAATTGCTTTCAAAGCCAAACAATGCTTCCCTCACTCGGGATGAAGTGAAGAACCTTCCAGATGAATCTCTCCAGCAAATTGCTGACATACTTAACATTCCTCATGCTCAAATTCTTGCCATGAAACACGAGGAACTTTAGACATTCTCGTCAATTTTATTTTTGATATTATCCACTTGGTTAAGAATATAGTCAGATTAATCTAAATAATTGCAGCGATTATTTACAAGTTAATAAAATGTCTTGTCAACTTTAATGAATGAATAACATTAACTTTCTTGAAAAAAATCAGATTTATTGCATTACTAATTTATTATAATTTATTTATTACTAATTAGTTCACGAAAAATAAATCAGAATTGCTTAAGGAGTAACTGTTTTTCATTTATCCTATTGAATATCAATTTCGCATATAACGCAAAGCAATTTGGAGCATGGTGCGTCGTATAACTCAATCGACTTGCCCAAAGCCAGACATCCTTCTGGTTTTGCGTAATTATCTGGCTGTCCAGAGAGCCACTTTTGATACTTCATCACGTTGTTTGGGTCAGACTTCCAATAATCGGGGTTGTGTGTCGCCTCCAACGTCATGAAGTTAGGGTGGAAAGGTTTCCAGACGAATGGAGACGACATTGCACTTTCGTTTTTGAACTGTCCTCCCGTCCAAATTCGATCGAACATCGCGAAAGAAGGAGAAACCGCTGCACACAGATCCGCAACGTAATCTTGGCAAGCAGCAAATAATAATATTATAAAACCGCTTATCATTTTATTGTGGTCGACAGACCGTGTCTTACCAGATGTACTTTGAAGAAATTTGGCAAGTGCTTTTTCTTCCAACGCATCTTCAATGACGAGAGGATGGGACCTCATTTTATTGCATTCATTTCTCATTTCATTCCATGTGCCTTTGCTGGAGTTGAGGAAGTAACATTTTCCATATGCTCTAAGGTAGGTGAAGTTGTTCGGACATTCTGCAATGTCACATAAACTGTTATAAACTTTTAAACCTCTATAAAAGGTTCATTTGTGCAGCTATCTATGTTCCACTAATAATTTCTCAACCTTAGAATAGGTTAATTAAAAATTATCTGAATAGTTATTTCTATTTCAATTCATGACAATCTTCGAAAAGAATACTGATGAATTAATTTGAAGGTCAGAAGTTTTTTAATTACAACAAAATTAATTTTTGATTTGTTTTTTAATAAATTAAATAATGTTAATATTATCATTAACAAGTTATTATTATAAAGTGCCATCGTGAGCGACGAATTTTTGCAAAATCAGTAGCATTCCATTCAATCGTCTATTTATCAATGAACATAGTTTTTTTTTTATATTCAGCCACATTTAATGAGTTTAAATAAATATAAACCAATTGTGAAATAAAACTAGAACTTTATAATTTCTAATTAAATTTTATTTGGATTATTTTGCCTAATTTAATTTTGTCTATTTTGTTTAATTTTATTTGGTATAATCTTTAAGATATTGAAATAACCCGGGGGTCCACAAATAAGTAAGTTAACTAATAAGTTTATTAGAGCAGGTATTCAGTTAACGGAACTGAATAATAGAAGTTAAGCGTTTAAGGAATTGAGGTACTTAAGGATGCAAATGGTTATTTGGGCTTCTAAGTTGTCTTGATTCTCGTTGTTTGTCAGGTGATTATCGAGAATGCTTTTCTGTAGCAAAAATAGATCCCACGTGCCCGGAAAAGATGCCAAATATAATTAAGTATAAATTTAATTATATCAGCAATATAAACTTAATTAATTTCCAAAAATCTAAGTATACAACAATATTATTTAAAAAATTTGTAAATTTGTCGCTATTTCGACATGTTAAAATCAAAATATTTTTGTTTAGCTATAAATATTAATCAAAAATAAAAGTTTTAAAGCACATTAATTTGCAAGTTTCTTTCAAACTGATGTAAAAACATTCTCTAACAATATTATTCCTCTAACAATATTAATGCTCTAACAATATTATTTCTCTAACAATATTATTCCTCTAACAATATTATTCCTCTAACAATATTAATGCTCTAACAATTACTTCTGGGAAATCTCGGTGCATTTTCTTTGTACTTTGAACATCCCTATTGTCTTATGTTTGCTTTCTTCGAATCGAAAACATTTGCAAAATTAGTTGTTTTTATAATAATAAACACCCTCAATAAAATGGGAATCATAAATGCATTCAGTAAGAGGTCGCCACTAAAAAAATAAATAAATAAATTCTTGTTTCATGAATATTAAAAAATATTTTCCACAATTTGTAGCTTCACGACATAACTGCTTTTATGTCATTTGACTTTTTTAAAGAATATATAATCAGCAATTAGTGCTCTTTTGACCCGTCCCAGATTATTCTTTTAATTTTTTTTTATTAAGTGGGTAGAGGACCGAAGCACCTGCCCACTATCAAACAGCAAAACATTGAGAAAAGAAACGAGAGGTTCAATCAGTAATTGACGAGTAAAGAAGACAAATCATATTCATTGAGAAGGGAGGTGAAGCGACTATAGGTGCTAGCTGAGACTGCTATTAGCTGGATTATTCCAGATGTTAAATATTCGATTTGTGAAAAAATATTTGGTGTTGTCTACTGCGCAAAAATATGACCTCAGTTTAAATTTATGACCTCTAGTTGATGAGTAGTTTGCAAAATGAATATGGTTTTTAAAGTGAGTTGATGTTAAATTATTGATGATCCTGTATAATAAGCAGAGGTCAGCTATTAAACGGCGATGTTCAAGCGATTTAAGTTTTGGTGAGAAGATTCTTGTCCCTAGAGGTGAATGATTTGAGAATCAGTCTTGAACGGACTAAGTGTTGTCATTGTAAAGCCGGAATTTTAAGTTTTAAGAGGCTTCGGTCCTCTACCCACTTAATAAAATAAATAAATAAAATAAAATAAAAATAAAAATTAAGTCATAAATTATTCATTGAATCTAATTAGAAGGAGTACGCTTGTTTTATTCAATACTTATTCAATCCTTAGTGAATATTCGGATCCCGGCTATAAAATGTTTTCCGAGCAAATTCATTTTATTTTTAATTCTTTGAATAAAATAAAAGAGTAATTAGACCAACCTGACAGCTGAAAATATTTAAGATCGTCGTGCAATAATTCATAGTTCTTCCTTTTCGTCATTTTGCATGATAAGAGGTGACATCGTCGAGAACTGTGGTTAAACTGAAACTCCTGACACAAAAAGTTACTCTCTTGAATGCATTTCACAGTACAAGACAAGGGAGATTTTACTGCTTCAAATGTGATCGAATTATTCGAGGAACATGCTGAACCATTGTAACTATTATTGTTTTCTAAATTAATGAAATGCATGTAATACTCAAAATAATATTTGCCATGGTAAAGTGCTACATTGACATGAAATACATAAATACAAAGAAAACTAAAATTGACGATCATTTTGTCAACACCAGCTTCCTCTTCTTCTTATCTTCGTCAAAAGTGTGTTTCAAATAGCAATCCTGAATGAGGGGCCAGATTAAGCACCGTGGAGGCCCATAGGTAGTCAAACCTTTGAGGCCCGCCCACAAAACTAAGGGGCCGATTTTTGTAAACAAATCGAATTTGTGAGGCTGACTTTGTCAACAAATAGAATTTGTGAGACTGACTTTGTCAACAAATAGAATTTCTGAGGCTGATTTACAAAATCGGCCTCTCAGTTTTGTGGGCGGAGCATTGGTTTCACGGCTTTCTTTAAGGTGGCTCTGGTCACGTCATTGGGGCCTGCAATTGTCAATAGTTTAATGTTAGACGAAATCCCACGAAAAATTTCTTTTATCACGGCCTCTCTTGGGGCTCCTAAAAGTCGCGGGTCCCACAGGTTACTCTGCCTAACGGGTAATCCGGTACTAGAGATATTTTTTTGCCGAAGGAGTTCTGCAGAGGCCGTTTCATAACTCATTCCGCTTTTTAATTTACAATTAAAAAATAATATCTTTGGTAAAAACTTATTTCCCTATAATCTAGAATTTCTGTCTAATTTTAACTTGCCACCTTACATGAGGCACCATCGAAAAAATAATCTTTAAAAAATAACTTGCTTCAGACTGGAGTCATTAAGTGAGATTATGATAGTATTTAAACTTTCAAAGCTATAAAACGTCCCATTACAATCTGAACTGCATGGTCGTTTTTACGTTTATAATTGAGATCTACTGAAAACAGTGTCACGGGTTATAATTTAAAAGAACTGAAATGAAAATATTGGGGATGTTGTCTTGCATATCGTGTGTCTTGTGACTGATCAGATACATTTATATTTAAATTTGGTTTAGTAGAACCCGTTTTTTTTTACGGTGTTTATCAATTTCGCGTTCTCGATGCAACCCCTATAAATAAAATGAAATGCGAAAGTAATATATTTTATTTATCACTAGATCGAAGAGATTCAATTTATTAGTATCTAATTGAAACAATCGCCGATCGACCCAACCATCCTGCTTTACATATTTTATGCAAATTGAAAGTTCGAGTTCACCTCTGAGTTCACATTCACTGCAAAACAAATATATAAATGTTTATTTTTATTTTTCACTCAATAGTTGTACCTTTATCATCAAAAGCCTAAAATTAAAATTATCAAAAATTTTATTAACTCTTAAAGATAACGAAACTCATCGCAATATATTTAGGCACCAAATACAAAGAGTTGTTATAAACAGCAAAATCGATTTGCAATGGAAGGACCAAATGGGAAGTCAAAGATCGAAGTGAACTTTTAAAGAATTGAAAGGATTTGATAAACGATTGGCATCATTTTATCATCCCATGATAAAGAATACTTCGACTTCAAAGACAACGAAATAAATCGTAGTCGATATTATAATTATTAATGCATATTAATTATTTAGGACTTCCAAATAATCAGGAATCGGCGGGAGTTCGTAATCTCTGGCACTTTTTAGTTCCAAATATTTATCATATTCTCCACCTTTAGGACGAACGTCTGCTATGAAGTCGTACGTGTTGCCGTGACTGGCATATTTGTGCGGGTCGATGTCAGTGGATAAAATGGGCACTTCGTACGACGCTTTGACTATTGACGTAAAATTGATGTTACCTGCAACAAGTAATTGTCGGTAATTAAATATTTTTCAAACATTACCATTGTAATAATATCTAATATTATCTATATTGTTAGCACTCGTTTTTAAGAAGTCACCACGTTATAATAATTGTTAATTGTCAACAGAAAATTGTGATTGGTTGAGTATGAAATTAAATTTCCAAATTTGTGTTTCAAATTAAATTATAATTCTCAAGTAATTGATTAAATCACTCACTTATTATTTTTTTGAGGTGGTAAATATATATGAGAAGTGCCACAATCACCAGCAACAAGAATCCATGAATAGACAAATGAAGAATTGTTTGCCATGTTTGATTAGGAGGGGACGACAACTGTTCCATCTGGAAACTGGTTAAATTGCATGCAAGATCTGCTTTCCCACATTTCAATATCCATTTTTCTCGTTTGCAAAGTAGAAGGTCGTGATCTAAACAGTCATTATCGCATTCCACACGAAACTCTTTTTCGTTGGGGATGGCAGTTGTGACCTGTTCAGTTTGTCTGTTGGTGCTTATTTTGATTTTTGTAGTCAATGAATTTGTAGTCAATGATTCTGTGCTAGGTAAGGATGGTATCGTTGGACATGTGCACGGAGTTTCTTCAAAGTCAGGGCAAACAATGGTCGGACATGGTCCTGATTAAGTTTTTGTTAAAGTAATTTATTAATTTTGTTAAAGTAATTTATTAATTTTATTAAAGTAATTTATCAATTTTATTAAAGTTGTTGACATGCATTGCTCACCGAGAACTTTAAGACTGATCTCTGAAACGGTTTGAACTTTATCCGCGTTCGAACATTTGTACTCTCCACTCAGATCTTCAGCAAGATTGTTCGTAACGAGATTAGATCCGTTTAGCCTATAAATGCTGCCCCAGTTACGTTGGAAACCGTTATCAAAAGACTTATAAATTTTTTCCCATCTACCATCACTTTTCCTGGCCCATATAAAGTTATTAAATTTCTCATGGCTTTCACATTTCAATTCGATTTCCTCTCCCACATGCTTTGATATATCATAATCTGTGAGCAAGTAATGCGATCAATAACAGTTATTGAAGATCTTAAATTCTAAACCGATGAAATTGGTCACCAACATCTTATTGCGTCCTGCTTGGAAGTTCTGAAAAGTAGCGAAATAACCCAAATGCGACTTAAAGATTCAAACAAATTCATGATCACCTCTGAGATTCTATAAAGATCCTGTTATCGTCTGCTTTAATACCCTCGTAATTATTCGAAGTGCGTCTGACATTCATTTCAGTCAGCAATTAAACATGACGTCGAAATAGTCGTAATTACAACGAGCAAAAGCAGACATTGAAGTCTTGTGATGTTGAATTGTCAATGGATATCATTTGCATTAAATTTACGCAGTAGTAGTGGTAGTAATGGTTAATTATTTGTTTTTCGTAGATTAACATTCGAATTATTTACGAAAGTCTGTTTTTTGAAAATTGATTTTTCGGTTGAAAAGTTGGGGAACAAATCCCTCAATTAGAAAATTAGTTGTTTTTTCATTATTCATTTCTTTTCATTATTAAAGTTATTTATAATAAGCAGCAGTATTTTATTATCGTTACTTATTATCACAATTAACTTATTGTAAAGACTTTAATCAGACTTTGATATTGAATGAACTTTTTTTTGCAAATCGCCAACAAAACATCGTCTTAGGAAGTGTCGAATGTACAAGAGAAAACTTTGTAAAAAATTTTGTAGTCGAACAAAATAACTATAAGTTGAGAATGTTTGCGCACTGAGGATAACTGAACGAGTGGTTGAGAAGTGACTCTGCATCGTCAAAAGTCTGCTTCCTTTCAACCTTTGCTTCCACGACTTCGTGGCATGACTTGTAAATGTCGCTGGAGGTGAGGTTGTAGTTTTGGCAGGCTTCGAGCGACAACTTGCTGCTGAAGTCGCCGTAGTCGCTGCACTGAGTTACCTCGCAGGCCGTTGGTCTCACGTAATTAAAGATGGACGTGGCAAATTGGTTCCTTTATGTTGCGAAAATATTATTAACATGATGTTATAGTAGTTTGTCAAATTTGTTTATTAATAATGCATTCAATATGCACAGCGCATATATGTCAGCTAAATTAACAAAAAACTCATTGGCAAAGTAGGTATTTTAAGCAATTAATAATAGGAATAGGATGTTGAATAGGAATGACTGACTCGGAATGGATGCTGAGACCGAGGTCAGTGTACCTGTTGTTGTGGTTGATGTACCAGTCCGATGCCAGGGACACTATCACGTTCTCACGGGTGTAAGGAACCTCCTTCGATCGAATAAGTTAATTTCTAATCAACAATAATTTATTTAAATTGATTAATTATAATTGGTTAAATTTACTTAAATTGACTAATTAATTACTGCAAATGGCATTTAAATAACTTAATGATTTAAAAACTACCTGGTTATTTGGCAGGTATGTAAAAGCATTGTTGTCGAAGGTCATCTGAATACAGGATCTCTTCGACTCTTGGCTGTAATTTGTTCTGCTGAGAAATCATTTGACATTACATTTCATTGATAATAAAAAATAATTACATTCTTAATCATTTGACATTACATTGCATTGGTAATAAAAAATAATTACATTCTCAATAAAACAGCATCTACTAACGCAACGGAGTGTCCAATGACAGGTGGACGAGAATACTGACTGGAATAACTCGATGCTGGAAAAGCAGCATTTGTATCTGAATTAAAATTCAGTTGTAATAATTAAAAATATTAAAATTTTGAAACTAAATATATAAAAAATAATACTGAGTTAAAGTTATTTATTAAAAATGAATATGAAATAATATGCTAAAACAAGCTTATTTGTGGCAGTACATTGATCAGAATATATTTCCCTGCCATCAGTGATGACTGACTGTCGTTCTTGAACTGCAACTGATCCTAGGTTCATTGAGTCTGATTAATTCAATTGTTCAAATAATAATTTATTAATTATAATAATCATCAAATAAACTTTTATTTGGGCAAGTGATTTCATTGTTAAAATATTATTTTATTACTATTTATTAGGTCTAATAATTATTACATTGAAGTTTCACCCCTTTTGCAATATGGCAACCAGTTTGTGATAATATTATAATTATAATATTGATAATAATAATAATAATAATAATAATAATAATAATAATAATAATAATAATAATAATAATAATAATCATAATAATAATAATAATAATAATAATAATAATAATAATAATAAGAATAATAATAATAATAATACTAATAATAATAATAATAATAATTAATAATAATAATAATTAATAATAATAATAATAATAATAATAATAATAATAATAATAATAATAATAATAATAATACTAATAATAATAATAATAACAATAACAATAATTCGTATTTATAGAAACCAGTCAGATTGTGTCTCTTGATGTTGTTGAGCATTTGTACTGATCTGCATTCAAATTGGAGATGTTCGACCAGGTACAAAATGTATTCATCGAACATCAGGTGCAGCAGATGGAAAGAACCTGCAGGTGGAGGAAGTTATTTTATAGTGACTCGATCATTTAATTAATTGTCAAGTTGGATGATAAGTAATTATTTAACTCAATTAATTTATTTATTATTATATCCGTGTTAGATACAATTTAATAACAGAATCGGAGAACAATGATGATTGCCATTTGTTATTATGACTTTTGAGAATAAATCCTAAAGTTTGAAATAATAAAATTTTTAAACAAGGTGAATTTTATAATATCAATTATTATCAATTAAAATTGCAACTATTTGGCGTAATAATACTTCAAAAAAATGGTGAATAATGCAAGTCGAGTATGCGTGTTTCGTTAAACGTACACCACATTGAAATGAAAAGGCACATCTGAAAACTTAATAAATCAACATATATCCATGACAAACAATTAATTTTATTTCTACCGAAAGTGGGGGCACTCTGCAATGTCATGTCCCTGATGATCCTTGACCCGTATGAAGACCACGTGAGCAAAAAGAGGCGGGAAATGCTCGACAGACTGTTTGGTTTCTTTGAAGCGGGCTTTAGCAGGAAGTAAATATAAAAATTTAATCGTGGATTATTCCCTCTTGATGGTTGGGGTAATTATTATTCTAATTGTAATTACTGTATGCTACATGTTATTATTGTCATGATGGTAATTATTATTATTGTTGTTGTTATTTTTAGCCACCTTTTGAACGCATCTGTCCACAATGGATGAGAGCCACTGACAGTACATCTCCATGGGAACCTGCTCTCCGAGTAACTCTTCAAATTCTCTTTGTACTTTATGAGAACAATGATTGTTGTTATTAAATCAAATGAAATTTATTTAATTAGCTTTAATTAATTAATAGTTAATAATAATTAATAATAATTAGTTCTAATTGGTAATTTAACTCACGAGAAACGATGGTCTCGTGGTCCTTGTGCGAACATCTCTCCATGCTGAGCAGAGTCTGTTTGACGATGTTTTGGAGATCAACACGTGACCAGTCCTGTGCCATCTGACGAATCAACAGCGGTGACGTCATCACGGACTTGACAGCCTGACACAAGTGATTGAGTGATGCTTGCCTCCTCAGCATCTGACTGAATTGGCGGGACACTGAAATGAACGAGCTCCTTGATGATGACGACGATGACGATGACGATGATGATGATGATTGTGAATGGCGATTAAGACAGCTGCTTCGTTCTATCAGAAACACTGATGAAATGCGTAGCAAATTTTATTTCTAGTTAGTAATGCACGCTATTTGATAATTATTTGTCTGCAATTATTCTCTATAATCACTTAATTAGTATTACGATAAGTATTAGTTGCTATTCTGGAAAATCCCACTTCCTCGTAAATTTCAGAATGAGTTGTTGGCAACAGTACGTGAGAGAAGGATAACCCTCAATTATAATAACAATACTTCTAATAAAAAAAATTAAGTATTTATTTTAAATGTAATTAATTAACTTTAATATTTATGTTTCCGTTTCTCTTATGAAATCATGATGTGCAAATAGATCGCTTACAATTTTTTGCAAATACTTTTTTTGTAATTTGTACTAATATTAATTTATAAAAAAACTCTAATAATTTATGTTAAGAAACATTTGTTTGTGCTACATATAATCTATACGATTTATATTTTATTTTATATTTTAATATTTTAATCTATACAATTCATGTTTTAAGTAATTAGTAATTACTTTATACATTAATTAGTTTATTTTTAATTAGTTAATTGGTAATTAGTTTATTTGGCAAAAATTCCTCCATGAAAAGAATGTTTGCACTTAAAACTTGTTTCGTGGAATAAATGCAGCTGAGAACAGTTTTTTTGAGGTTCGAATGGCAATTATTTGAAATTATTCCTTAGAAATTATTTGAAATTATTTCTTAGAGATTATTTAAAATTATTCTTCAGAAATTATTTGATATTATTCCTTAGAAATTATTTGAAATTATTCTTCAGAAATTATTTGAAATTATTCCTCAGAAAATGTTTGAAATTATTCCTTAGAAATTATTTTAAATTATTCTTTAGAAATTACTTGAAATTACTGCAACTACGGGAACGCCTGGCATGGCATTTAGCTTAACAATGTTATGCTGATAACCAGATGATCAATCACTGATATTGTTAACGATTTAATAATTATTTTAAGATATTTTATTAATTAATCCTTAATACTTAAGTTTAATTATACAATTATTGTTTGTGATTAATAAATCATAATAGTTCTAACTGTCGAGTTTCATTTGTTGAAGCATTTTTGGAAAGTCTTGCAATGAAACAGCTGTCCAATCTTCAATGTGTCTTGCAAACTTTCGGATGGACTGAATGAGGCTGAATGATTTGTTAGAGTAACATTTAACGTTGTTTATATATATATAAATCAACAAATGTCATTTATCTACTATTTGCAATTATCTCATTTCAAATATTTCACATTTTTAGCATGAAGCATGAAAACCATAATAAGATATTGTAAGTAATCATAAAAATCATTTATATTAAATCTAATTTATGTAATATGCCAAAACTCAGAAATTTCAGTTGGAATTATTTATAATAAATATTTAAATTGGCATTAAAATTTAAAACACACCTGTCGGACACTGGCTGGAGTACGGACGGAATGAGAACGTTGGCCACGGTTTTGTACATGATGCCATCGCAAATACCCACCAAATCAACCACTACCCTGCAGTTCATCAAGGGTACAATGTGTTGTGGCATGCCCCTCCAAAAGTGCACCAAAAAGCTCTGGATCTGTTCAAAGTTGAAAGATCTGTTGAAAGTCTATTGAAATCACAATCGAATAAATTGTTTTAAAATATTTCCAATTAATAACAAGTGATAATAGTTAATTTTTAAAGAGCCACATGCTTCGCGTCAGAAGCGCCTAAATTCAAAAGCACTCACTTACCATAAGGTAGTTCATCGTGTGATTAAGTAATATTATCCAGTTCTGCTTAATGTTTATTTGCGACTTTTATTCCTACATTTCATTTATTTAATAAGTAAATCTACTGCAACAACAAGTCCAAGTATGCTGCTTATATTCAATGTCATTTTAAAAAAAATAATGTAATGAATATAATCTCATATTTGTTAAAATTATTTTTTATGTTAAAAATGTATTTAATTCAAACCTCTTCGAAGTTGGCTCTGATGACGTTGTCGAGAATTCTTTGGCAATGAGTTCTGTACATGACGAGGAATGTGGAAATCTTTTCCAGTGAAATGGAAGGTGGAAAGTAAATGTCCTGAACACTTGGAAATTCCGGTAAAATTGTGCCAAGCTTCGACCGTGGAGAGTAGGAGTAAACCTTAAATAAATTGGTATTGATGATCATTTTGATGATGATGATGATGATGATGATGATGATGATGATGATGATGATGATGATGATGATGATGATGATGATGATGAGATGATGATGATGATGATGATGATGATGATGATGAGATGATGATGATGATGATGATGATGATGATGATGATGATGATGATGAGATGATGATGATGATGATGATGCTGATGATGATGATGATGATGATGATGATGATGATGATGATGATGATGATGATGATGATGATGATGATGATGATGATGATGATGATGATGATGATGATGATGATGATGATGATGATGATGATGATGCTGATGATGATGATGATGATGATGATGATGATGATGATGATGATGATGATGATGCTGATGATGATGATGATGCTGATGATGATGATGATGATGATGATGATGATGATGATGATGATGATGATGATGATGATGACGATGACGATGACGACGACGACGACGACGACGACGACGACGATGACGATGATGTTGACGATGACGATGACGATGACGATGACGATGACGATGACGATGTTATTATTATTTTCAATATCAAATTGTTTAAATGCGTAAACACCACTGAACGTCTATTACTTGTTTTAGAACTTCTTTCTTGCTCTCCCCACCGCTGCAACATTATGAATCGTGTAAATAATATATATTCTATATTTTTATCGATATTATTTATATTTGCAACATTATGAATCGTGTAAATAATATATATTCTATATTTTTATCGATATTATTTATATTTGCAACATTGTTTTTCAAATGACTTGTGTTTATTATTTTTAATAATTGTATTATTAGTATTTACATATAAGAACAACCTAAAGAATCCTTTCTTGGAGTAAGCAAGGTCAAAGTACACGGATGACTCCTTAATTCCAACACCATAATAATGGTACCTGTAATGTAAACAAATGCTTCTAATGAACACTTCTGTTGTCCTACATTCCAATTCAATTATTTCACTTTTTATAATCTTCACGAACCATTGATATATCTGTAAACCAATAATAATCATTGTAACAAATGTAATAACTACTTTGATTGGCCTCTCGTTCCGAGTCGTCTGGTTGTGATTTGAGGGAATTGTTGTCGAATGATCTGTTTGTATACAAGTTGCAATATAACCGTTGTAATGGAGATCTCACATTGGCATTTTATTATATCTTTACTAACATCATAGAAATTCGATATTGAAATTATCAATATTATGTATTTATTCATTTATTTAACAAATCTTGGGTTCCATAGAAAATCCTATGGACTGCAAAAATTTTAAAAGAATAAAACATATTAGAAAAAAATTCATATTTTTTATATTATATTTTTATTTAATTGAAGGTTCACTGACACAACTTCGTAGAACTGATGTAAACGGTAAGGAAACGAGGACAATTGAAATAAATTGAAAGAAACATTGTTAAGGACCGTGGAAGAGAAACAAGATTAGATGTAATTAATAAAATAAATAAATAAAAATAAAATGTAACTTAAAGTAAGGGACATCATTTCAGCTTTTTCCAAGGGGACAAGCCCAAACTTGAAGAGACAAAAATCAAGGGGGGCAAAACTGGTAAAACATGAGGAGATGACCTTTTTTGCTTTTTGTCTAAAGTAAGCGGGGAGTTGCAGTCTGACTTTGCGGAGGGTTTGACGAGGCAGTTGATGAAAATGTGTAGCCTATGAGCGATATAATATTTTTCTTGGAGCGACGTGTTCGAAACAATGTGAAATCAAGGAATTCCGGAATGGAAATTACGAATTTACAGTGAACGACAGAGTAGCAGAAATATAAGATGTGATATATTATAAATTGTCGGTGAGACAAGAATGTTGAGTCAGAGTCACTGAAGACGCTTCTGCGTGTTGTGGCGTACCAAGGGGGAGAAGGGATTCTTAATTTTGAGAGAGTTCCTAAAAGTTTAAAAAAATTGAAAAACTATCCACTCCTTTTTTCCAGTTTGTCTTGAAGGATCAGATTTCAATTTGCCATTTGATTGGCATTTGGTATCGATTGATGATGTCATACAACAAGTACGAACCTTATTAATTTTTTAAAACGTTTCATGAAATATTAAATAACTCAATTTGTTCCATACCGAGACCAGATTTTATATTATAATTTTGAGCAGTTTGAAGCTTCCATCCATTTTGTATTTTTCTTTTCGTGACCTTTCAAAGAAGGTGCAGTAATGAAAAGAGTGAAGGAAAGCTGCGCGTTATGCCGTAGAAAGAGACAATGAAATAGACGAATACAAAAAACCTCTGCTCTGAAATGGGTATAAACAATGCTTATTAAGCATGGAGCGTCGAATCCGCAAAAAGAAACGAATGGATGTGAAGTATCGACTGACGCAGCGCTGGGATTTGACGCTGAGCTGAGACGGGAAATGCTGTGTCATCGACAGGTTGATTGGAGAAATATCAGATTTTAGAAAGTTCATGGGTTTTGCAAACAAATACGCCTTTCTCACACTGGGAAATAATCTGTTTGATGATAACAATGATTGTCAGCCTGGCGTTGTTGATGAAAACATAGTGAAGGAAGTCAAAGATTGAAATATTTTATGGAAGCTTCGGGAAACAACAAAATAGATAAATCCCTTCAACTTTCGATCTTCATACAAAGATACCACCTTTGGGATTCTATCCCCAATATTGTCATCCTGCTGCGTATGTTCCTAATCCAGGCTGTTAGTGTTGCTAGCTGTGAGCGCTCATTCTCCAAACGTAATTTAATAAAAATCGATGAGCTGGACAAGGCGTACATGAATTTTGAAACTGTTATTAAAATACAAAAAAACTTTGCGGAAAGAAAACCTTTAAAAAAACTAGTGAAAATGAATTACATTTTAAGGCATCACATTCAACCATCATGCACCAATAGGTACGTAATTCCTCATGAATATGCAAATTTAATGACCTTCCCGAAGCTGGCTGCGTTTACAGGCTGCGTGTCGTTAGCGTGGCAGTAATCCAGGTAATGCAGGTAGAGGGTGCTCCTCGGTATGCACACCCCGTCAGCCATTTCGTAGTTTTCTTCTAACCTTCATTTGGTCATCATTTTTACTTAGTTTAACAATCTGCATTCTCGCAAATTAACATAAATTATGCCAACTTATGAATAAATACGAATAAGTGGAAAATCGACTTGCCATTTCAGAGTCAATGGAGTGGAATGGGGTTTAGATGCGTGAGTCATGATCGATTCTTCAGCTAGTAAAATTATTAATTAAAATTGAAGTAACTTGCAACGTTATTATTAAATGTTTATAATACATATTTTTTATTAGTAAAAAATATTGATGTACTTCAATAACAGTGATAAAAATTTGTTGCGAGTGACTAAAATTTGAATTCCTGGGCGAGGCCTGTACCAAAACGACATAGTAAATGCCAAAACAAAAGCCATAACCATTCGGCCATTTAGACTCAGGTGAATAAGTATATTGATATTATTAAATACATTGATCTTATTAATATTTTTGAAATCTTGTGATGTTACCAAAATTGTGTTAATTGATAATTGGTAATTAACTAAGAATATTATTTAATAAGGAATCCTTTGCAGGTATTTGTTTGAGCAGCGTAAAATTTCAGCGAACAGAAGAATTCACATCATCTTCGACGTAGAAAGAATATTGGAAGGAAAGTAAAAAGACTGAATTCCTATGAATTTCTTCAAGTGCTACTCCAGGTACACGAGTACCTGTCGGTGCCAAATCTCGTGTCAGTCTCCAATCTGACTTTTCTTACGCAACACGATGAGCAGCATCACCTCATAAATTCCACTTTCCACTGAGTGATGCCAAAAATGAGGAGATTTCCCAAAGGAAGTTGAACTTCCTTCTTAATTTTGACATGCGCAGTTCAAATCGTGCAAAAGGAAATTGCTTTGTTGCCTAGCAACGAGTATTAAATAAAATCCAGTCTTGTTTGGATAAATTATTTTGTAAATAAAAATAAAATGATGTTTTTCGTTTCATTCCTGTTGATTAAGCTAATCATTATAAGATGGCTTCTTGTAAATAGTAAAACATTTTAAAAGATTTAAACAGTAAATAAATACATAAAATAAATTATTTGAGTTACCTTGCTAAAATAAAAATAAATGGGGAAAATCATTTTTGTGATTAATTTTTAATAATAATAATATCATTATTATACAATATCATTACATTATACCTTATTATATAATGTGTCATTTTAAATATAATTAATTAAAATTAGAAATTAATAATTGTTAATAATGTATGTAATTATAGTATTAATATATAACAATATTATTGTCATTAATAAATCTATTCAACACAGTCGTGTGCTATTAGAACGAATCTAAATTGTTTCAAACATCGTCAACTTCACAGCTTGAAGCTGATTGGCCGCATTTACTGTTGCATAACATTTATATCGGTTCTTAAATTCGCTTTTATAATTTATACAAAAACTATTATTATTATTGTTATTATTATTATTATTATTATCATCATCATCATCATCATCAGCAGCATCATCATCATCATCGTTATCATCATCATTCGTATTATTACCACTAATTCTCTGTTAGTTATTGAATAATTTGTATCGTATTAAAAATATTATTTGTATTTATTAACCATAAATGTTATTGTGTATTTATGCTGCTTATATTATTACCGTTTTCATTATTGACATCAATATTATTGTTATTATTATTGTTTAAAAAATATTATTATTATTATTATTATTGTTATTATTATTGCTATTATTTTTGTTGGACGTAACAGGATGAGGTCGAGAAATTGTTACCATAAATCATAAAGTGACCAGCTCATTCGCACACGGATGATCGCGATGATGACATTGTGATTACGATTATGATTACGTTTATGTTTATGATTGTGATGACGACGACGACGACGATGATGATGATAAGACAGAGGGCATGATAAATTGTCTAATTATTTAATTAATCACTCGATGGATGTCCACCTATCGTACGCGAAGGAATGCAAGAGGGTAACGATAAAGAGGCCACTCACTGTATTTCAGCTCCCCTCTCCTCCGCGGAGTCTTCAACGATGAAGAAGACGACGACGACGATGAGAGTGAGGACGATGACGACGACGAAGTTGCCGCCGCGAAACACAATTCCATCCAGTCGTCTGCCGAGACTGTTTGCAATCATTAGCACTAATCATTCATCATCGTTTCCGTCGCCATCATACTTAACATTATAGTTATTAATAATAATAATAATAATAATAATAATAATAATAATGTTGTGGCACACGTTTAATAAATCGAAAAGAGCTAGGTGCTAATTGGCAGAGGAGAGAGGAAGTGGGCGTGGTGATGACAGCTGATGGACATGTTTCGTCGGCTGTTAAACGCGAAATTAATTGGAACCGATCGGACGTTTATTTCAACTTTTTTATTAGACACGTCACACATGACTGCACACCGGTCTTGATTGTGATCCTCTGACACGCGTCCAATGAGTTGATCAAGCAATGAAGCGAATCCGCGCTCAATTCGAGCAGTCCTTTCCCACTTTTTGAGGTTTTCCGCTCTGGCGCCCCCAGAGTCCCGATTGAAACGTCACCAGCACAAAACACACGTCACCCCACATCACGTGACTCCGTTCATTTCACGCTTACGGTCTTTTGCCATGGAGATACTGTGATTTTTATGGACCTCATGGCAATTAAACTGGCACAGGTTGTCTCTTCTATTTATTTTCTTATTTATTTATTTATTTATTTTTAGTCACACGCTCAATCGGATTGAACTTAAATATGTGTTCATTCATTCTTCGCATTCATTCATTCCTTCATTCATTCACCTTTTAAATTCATTGAATAAACTTGATTAAAATACTTTTGTTGTTGATTTCATTGACAATTGTATTTAATTCAAATTAACGATAAATAACTCTCATTCACCTCGAAGGGAAAAAACTAACAAGATTAAAATCATTTCCTCACAAAAACACCGTCTACTCAAAAACACTATTCACCCACTCAAGCATACCACCCAGCCATATCGTCCATCTCAGGGCCTCCGAGAGGAGGGCGGGGAAATGCCCAACGCCCCAGCAATTGTTTAGGGCTCGCCCGGGCTGTACAACTTTTTTTTTTGCCTCTCCATTACCAAAATATTGTGATAAAATAAATGGCCCGTGGTTGGTTTACCTAGAGGCCCAATATTTCTGTCGGCGGCTCTGCATCCACCCCAACATGTTATCCATTCAAACATACCATTCACCCAAACATATTGTCCGTATAAACATATCGCCCATGCAAACATACTATCAATACAAACATACCATCCATACAAACATATCATCCACACAAACATATCATCCACACAAACATATCATCCATACAAACATATCATCCACACAAACATATCATCCATACAAACCTACCATCAATACAAAAATATAATCTATACAAA